>JAMBLF010000822.1:0-184447 GCA_030578115.1 Leucoptera coffeella | reverse complement strand
CTGTGTGCACTGAGAGTCCACCTTGCGCATAAACCTGGCATCACTGTTGGGGGAAATAAAGCATAATGTATATTTGTTGGAGTTTAATTTAAAAAAATACAGAAGAAAATAAAATTTTACTGTGACAATAAGTTTTTAAGTTTTTATTGTAAATGTTTTGTATTGTGTAAGTTTTTGTGACTGTAAATAAACGCTTTTTGAAATTATTATGATTAAAATATTGTAACTCTAAACTTACTCTTATATTATATTTCAGCCATATGAACAAAAATTAGAACATGTTACACATTGCCCTATTCTGCAACATAGGGGTAAGGCCATACATCATGCATCACCATTATTCCTAATCTTAGTCTTCAACTTATCTACAGCATTTTGTAAAAGATAACTAAATTGCATACCGTATAATTTCCTTCTCGGGATCATCCACTCCCAAGGCCTCTTTGAAGAAAGAGAAATTCTCCAGGGTTAAGCCAGTACCCGCTAGGTGTTCTGATACCTGTAATGTAGGAACGCATTGAGTAAATTATATATAGAATATATTCTGTGCTGTGTGGATCCAAAGTCATACCCTTACTCTAATGACGATATGAGGCGAATGTAAGAACATTGCCAGACAAGAACATATATGATGTATCATAGTAGTTATGCAGTAAGAAGCGCAAATAAGGTTAGGTGTTAGGTTCACATTTTATCTATGATATATGTTCCAACAGTGCCAACAGGTAGTGCATTCTATGCTTTCGAGATTTTTCTTTTAGCTATCAAAGATACAATATGTATGATTCTTCAAAAAGTCCTCATTATAAACTTACCTCTCTTGTAGAACGCAACTTCTTCCCATTAGGCATATAGTAATAGACATCAGCGTTTCTCTTTGAGGACGCATCGAGTGCAGCACGGAACACCAGTTCTCTCCGCCAGCCCTTTTCCAATGGTGCTCGCAGTAACGGAGACGAGATCTCTGTAGTTGGTCTTCTTCTGTTGGCTGGTGATGAAGCGCTTGAAGCCTGTTGAATTATGTTTTGTTATTATATGGTAACGGAAAGGGGGTGGAATAAATATAATTTTGGTAACACATAATAGTATAAATAGAAGAAATTGTACTTATATTGGAGAAAAGATAAAGTTTTAGCTATTAGAAGTATATTTATTTATGTATTAGATACTTATCAGAATAACAATACAGAAAAGAATTCTGTCCCTTCAAATCACAGAATTAAAGAATATTATGCATAATTATAATTTATAAAAGAAATATTCCTTCCTAATCTCATTTATATGTATATTATTATTTTGCTATTATAAGAAGTTTTCATTTTATGTGAAGCTATAAAAATAGACTCTCTATTTTCTTAATTTGAATTTCTAGAAACAATCAAAACATTTCTCCCATTAAAATAATTAACAAGACAACAATAACAAGCTAGTTTGATTCTTATGCGTGATTAACTGTACTAATACAAACTAATAAACAAGGGATAGTCTTTATGTTGTTGTATACTAAAATAATAAGTAGATATAATGTTAAAAAACACACAAGAAAAAAGCAAATGAATATGCATTATTATGAATATACAAACCTTATATGATTTCGAATGTAAAACAACTAGGAGCTGCGTCCGTCAATCGAAAACAAAAATTATGATTAGTTATTCAAACAAAACACCAAACTGTTTATAACATTTGCAAAGATCATATGATTTAATGACAATAAGGTCATATAAATAACGATATGAGTACATCATATCAATGATTACAATCTTTTATAAAATCAATGAATGTGAAAGGCGAAATCTTTATTCCTAGATGAATGGAGGAGAAAGCATCTTGTGGATAATCAAAGAAACGCTATAATATCTAATTTACTGATGGGGACTGTAATGATAGTCTTATTTATTCCTAATTAGGAGAAACATCTTAAAATAATTTAAGTAAACCTGGGAAATAGCATACAATATGAATAAAAACTTAGCAAAAGCCAAACAATTAATGCATTATTAGTAAATGGAAAACAACAACCAAATGATTTTGTTTAATGAATAAAATGAACATTTTATTAGCTAACCATGTATGTTCACAGACACCCTACATGATTTTATGTCGGATTTCAAAATATTATAAGTATGAAGCATCAATAATTTAAAATGTCGGTGAAGTACCCATGAAGCCTCCTGGCTCACATAATATAAGTGATAAGCGCTAGGGATGAGAATAACACAATGCATCACTATGGTCTTTTGCAGAAACGTAAATGGCGACATGGCTGACCACCTGTCACATTGAGTACTAACTATCTGGCTAACTTGTGGGTTCGAGGTGGCCATAGAATTACTACCTTCGCAATAGCGGAGATGGACACCTGAACCTCTGACTACCCAATAAGGGTTAATGGTCGTGAACGCGTACGTACGTACTTAATGAGACTGAGTATGTAATAAACAATACTGCTTGCACATTTGACACCACCAGGAGGCTTGGTTGATACTATACTGACCAATTAATACTAACTCTAGAAGGTAACCAATTTATGTATGAATGAAGTACTTTACAAATAACTATTTCACATTTCATTTTAGATAAATAATTAATTTAACTGTAATTACAATTTAATAATCATTGTAAATTACTGAAAACTATTGTATTCTAACTATTGATCAAACTAAATTTGCGTTTACTAACTAATTAGCCAAAGCTTAAACAAAGCTACATTGATATTGTTTATATTGGTAGAGCATAAGCAATCTCAGTAATGTGTCTATAAAAGAAATCTTTTGGAACATAGGGTATTTATAGTTTTAAGTGATTCGCGATTTATACTCATGATTAATAACTAACGTCGGGTTAATAAAGGTAACTTTATTATATAAAAACATACACAAAGCAGAAGGAAAGCGTAGTTCTTAACTCTGCCTCCAACGGGAATCAAACCCAGTTGGCGTCGTTCCAGCGGTTAACCGATCGCGCCACGGAGTGGTTGTGTAAGCTTTTCAAGGTATTTAAAGGCTCCAAATAAGTCCCGTTAGTTATTAATCATGGACATAGGGTATTGTTTTAGTAAAAGCATTATCATAATCAAAGTAAAGCCACTCACATCAGTTGCTCCATCTCCTTCCGATCTTGATGACAGGGCTGACGAAGGCCTTGAACTATCTATAAAATATAAAAACATCGTTATAATCACTAAATACTTACTGTGTCTAGTTCTGTCAACCCCAAAAGGGAATAAAGGATGTCAATGTGTATGTTAATTAAAAGGTTGCCAGCAAAGATCCTGCGTATTAATTTTATTCTGTTGTACATACACAACACACCTGATTCCCTGTGGAGGGGGTAGGCTGAGATCACAGATCCCCATTTGTCCCGATCGAGACAAACCACTTTCGCTTCATTGACACTCATACATCTCATACACACTCTTTCTCATATCACTAAATACTTGTAAACACATGCTAGTCTGACACTACAATATATATAAATATAAGCAAAGGAAATTCTGCCTAATATTCTATAACCACAGCAGAGTACCATAAATTAGATGAATATACTCTCTTCTAGAAGTGATTCTTTCACCATCTTTAACCCATTTGTTTTCTAGATAGTTAACTAATGTGATAGATGATGAGCGTAGCATTTTTTATAAGAATTTATGAAATTAAATAATCTAATTTCTACCACATACCTGTATCTTGGCGTCTCCGTTTGTTCAACCTTGCCCCTACAGGGGTAGTGGCTATCACATTGCGCACTGGAGTGAAGTTAGCTCTCGCTTCAGACACCTCCGCTTCTATGCGTTCTGTTGAAACAATGAAATAATGATTTTGCTGATTTATGTTCATGTAGGGTTAAGCTAGCTGTCAACACATTTGTTAGAATGCTTTCTTATTGAAATTATATAGTTTGTACTTTTTCATTGTATACATTCTGGACGAAATAAACCGTGATGTGATCACTAAACATATTAACATCAAAGTAAGTGTATAAGTAAAAATAAAACTTAAAAAGTCCCATCTTATAAAAAAAGTTAGATAGCAAGTTTGCACTAACTACACTATAAGAATAAACACTATACACTAATAAGTGTCATCATCAGCCTGTATCAATCCAATTGGACATAGGCCTCCCCGAAATGAAGCCACTTCTCCCTGTCAGTGGCCATTCGCATCCATTTGATCGTCTCTGTAAACGTAGTGTGGGGGCACCCCCTGACAAGGTGGGAAGACGACCTGCGCAGGTTGGCTGACATTGAATTAGTGTCAAAAAATTAATTTACAAACATCTTCCAATTAAAACGCTAGCAATTGTAAAAACCTTACCTAAAACTCGCCCATAGTCCTCAGTGGTTGAAACATCATTCTGATGTGAATCAAAGCCTTTAAAGCTGTCGCCCTCATTGTCACTGAAAGCTGTTGATGCTCTACGTTTTACGCCTCGTTCAGGCTCTGTCACATTCTGTGCTGGTTCTAAAAACAAGTAAATAATGTTAGTATGTTTTAAGTTACACAGATGGCATTCAATGTGAACCATATAATTATCCTTAAAGTAAAATATGTATAAATATGAAGCTGCATATTTAATCAAAATACAGATAAAAACTATCATAACATCAAAATCATAAATGACATATGGGCAAATAGATATGAAAACAACTGTTAGTTATTCAAATCTATGGTCTCCGCAACACATGTTATGAAGAGAAGCAAAGAATGTGTCAATGCTGAGCTTATTTTAAAATGTGGAACTACTTCATCCGCTGCGCCAATGATGGGTGGTTTACTAGGATGCAAAAAGGTTGAGATTTGTAATCAGCGCCTATCCTATTTTAAGGATACAAACTTTGTAAGTGCATGTTTCATAGAAAAATATGGTCATTGAGCAAATACCTCTAAGGGTTAATGCAGATCATGCAACAGAATAACAATAGCCTGGAGAAGTATTTGATTCAGAGATAGACAACAGCGCCACTAATTAGATAAACCGAAGCAGTGGGAAGTATGGCAGGATCATTATTCCGCAACCATGTACAGTGATTATGAAGATTTTCTTAGGCATTTTAACCATCTGAATCGAAACTTGGGTTTTCAAAACACATGAGACAAATTAACAATACAATTCTTACATCTTTATAAATATTTCACATACCAATATGGATTCACATGATTTAGCCTAATGACTGGGTGATATACATATCAATAATCCAGGCTATTACCTAAAATACTACTTAAGAAGCCCGTAAGCTTATGATTTACGGATCATAATGTCAGATAATGATGTAATCACTATGTGTAACAGTTCATTACATATTAGTGAAAATTAGAGGTTATGACAAAAATCTAACCTGTGGATTCAGATGCTGTTTCAGCTACTGGTTCTGCTGACATGGTCTCTGGGGCTTCGGGAGCACTTTCTACTGGTTCTGAAGGACCCGGAGCGGGAGCATCTTCACTATTCATGGTAGTTTCAGTCTCACCTTTATCTACTACAGCCATATCTTTGGATATGTACAATGTTTAACACTTTTGACAAACTGTATCATTCATAAGATAATGTCTCACATAACACACTATGTACCTTAGTGTTAGGTTGTTAAATATATATTTATTAGCCTTAATGCGCGTCACAATCTAGGTTTCCCGCTATACGGCGCGGCGAAATAAACATTAAGATTTTCACTTTCCAACATGGAATTGTTGGTTAAACTGTGTGTTGCCGCGTATTTCAGGGTTCTTAAATTACTACATACGGCACAAAATTAAAATGAAGACAACTAAATTGATCAAATTATCTACAATTCACGTCAACAAAAAAATCCAAGAGAAAATGTCGTGCACAGTTCATAAACAATATCCGCTCATAGCGACGCCAAACTTGTCAAATTGTCTATGGTTTATGGAGCATAGTCAAGCATAAAGCTATATTCTATGTATTTATTAAAATACCTCGAAGTAAACGAATTAATTAACTTTAATTGTACTGTAAAGCATTTAATTAGTTCGCAAGCTTTAATTTTAAATGAGTTTGCATGAAATATTTATTCTTTTTACAAAATAAAAAAAATAGATTGGGAGTGTAAGATTACCTTTGGAATGAAATGTTTATTTAGGCATCTGGTTGTCACTTTATAATAAAGTGACTATATACATGACTGGGAAAACATTCATTTATCGTATTATTAGAAATATAGTGGAATCATTATTTTGAAAAATTCAATGGCAGTAAGAATCTACTATAAACTGGATTTTCTGAATATAAGTGTCACATTCCTGCATGTCGTGTTATATTAGCGTCTATAATAACTAAAGTGGTGACCGTCCCAAAATGTTATCACAACCCACATCTTCTCAGCCACTCTCGACCAGTTTGGTGTAGGCCTCCTTCAGTTTACGCCACTCAACCCACATAGTCCAGATAAACTAATAAACAAATATATAACGCTGAAACAATACTTGGGATAGTCACAAGTTTGGATGTTTATCTCTGCAATTGCAGAGTGCTATCTCGTACCCACGTGTTCTACGTAGTGTTGTAAAGAACTCGAGTCTTTTAGTCTTATTCGATAGACTCGACTCAATTTTCTAAGACTCAGTGAACTAACTGAACTCGGAGTCTTGAGTCGAGCCGAGTCTGAGTCCTATCATGAAGACTCGAGCGCCATTATTGTAACTCGAAACCTTAAATAGAACTCGAGTGACTCGAGTCTTTATAAAGAGCTTGAGTCTTAAAAGAGCTCGAGTCTTAAAAAGAGCTCGGAGTCTTCTTCAAACTGGTCTTCGAAATGCTGACAGTGATTTATTTAGAATAAATGTCTATACTTATATAATAAAGCTGAAGAGTTTATTTGTTTGGTAGAACGCGCTAATCTCAGGAATTACTGGTCCAATTTGGAAATTGTTTCAGTGTTTAAATAGCCCTTTTATTGGGGAAGCCTATAGGGGTATATAATATCACGCTATGACAAATAGTGTAATTTATTGTATTTATTTGTAGCCTTTTATTGGCTGCTTTTAAAAAGAATGATCTCAAAGCGGAAAAGAACTCGAGCGCGACTCGGCGCGTAAAAAGGACTCGAGCGCTAAAGAAGACTCGAGTCTCGAGTCTCGCGTTCAAGAGCTCATATAGACTTGAGTTCTTTATTCTTAAGAGTCTTATTGTTATGAGTCGAGTCCGTGTAATGCAGGAGTCGAGCTCTAAATTTAGGACTCAAGACTCGAGTTCTTTACAACACTAGTTCTACGGATAGTCAGTATTGAATGTGACAGGTGGTAAGCCGCGATACCATTTACTGATACTAACTATTACCCGTTCGGAGCACAATTTGGTTTGCTCATGATGTTTTTGGTACATGGAGTCACTGTAGTAGGTAGAGTACCCGTTCACATAAGGGTGGCAGTTGGAGGCGTCGCCACAGTCGCGTGTAATCCAGTGTTTGCCAGTAAACACACGCCAGAAACTAGCACATCACTGTGCCATACGGCTCGATACATTATATTGAGGTTTCATTTGTAACGATCTTTGGTTGCAGAGCTATAAACTCAAATTAAACAAATTAAATATACCAAAGTCAAAAGTCAAAATATTTTTATTCAAAATAGGCCTCTATCATAAGCTCTCTTTGAGAAGTTATTTTAATGATCTAAGTACAAATTAAAAAAACTATATATTGACAAAAGGAATATATATGAGTGAAGTGGAAGAGGGCGGTTACGTAGGGGGCCGTCCCTAATAAGACATATATGTAACAGTCAGATAGACGCTATATTGAAAAAAGGTGACGTTAGGCTGTAACCTATAACCGCCGAGAGTGTATTAGAGAATGTATGAATGTCAATGAAGCGAAAGTGGTCTGTCAGGATCGGGACAAATGGGGATCCGTGATCTCTGCCTACCCCTCTACAGGGAATCAGGCGTGATGTGTATGTATGTATGTAAAAAAACTATTTCAAACATGGCACTGAGCAATTGTCTTTACATATTTTTACCGAGGTTAGTTCACCAACCATTTCGGTCGCTTCTCAGATGCCACGTCATGAAGACCACTGACCGCTCTGATAAGAGCCGTAACGATTGAGAAGAAGAAGTTCAGCGGAGACCCTGGAGAAGAACTAACAAGAAACTCCAGAAATCAATTTATTATAATCACCCCTTAACAAACATAAAAAATTACAAAGAGTGGGCAAAAAAACACAACGCTGGTAATACTAAAATTTAACCTTTCATACAAAAAATAACACGCAATGGCGGAAACGTCAAATTTTAGTTCCAAGTTTGGCTACTGCCACCTTATGTGGCGGGTACTCCTATTTGTTTCATTTTGCCACATGTATTTTATATTGAAAATGTACATTGAATTGGAGTGACATTGAAAGATTTGAAGAATTAAAAAAAGTGTGATCAGGAAAGGTTGCGAGTTGAAAGAAGATGTAGTGACTAAGATTGAAAAGGGCATGCTTCGATGGTTTGGATATGTTATGCGGATGAATGAAATTAACTAATTGACAAAAGGAATAAATATGAGTGAAGTGGAAGGGCGGTTACGTAGGGGCCGGCCTAATAAGACTTATAACAGTCAGATAGACGCTATATTGAAAAGGTGACGTTGGGCCTATAACCGCCGAGAGTGTATGAGAGGATGTATGAATGTCAATGAAGCGAAAGTGGTTTCTCAGGATCGGGACAAATGGGGATCCGTGATCTCTGCCTACCCCTCTACAGGGAATCAGGCGTGATGTATATGTATGTAAGATTTCAAGTTTCCAAGATTCTGTACAATAGGGATAAACGATTATTTCAGTACGTTTATACAACTACTAAATGAAACAACATATCTATTTACACATTTCATTTACTCTTCTTATTCGAGGGTTTCCCGAACGCTTTACCTCTGGGCGGGGCCTTCCCTTTGGACGGCCCTGTACCTTTCCCTTTGGGATGGCCTGTACCTTTCCCCTTCCTGTTGCCTGTACCCTTATCTTTCCCACCCTTAAACAACGGCTTTCCCTTTTGTACCCTATTCGCATCATAACGCAACTGCTTAGTTTTCGCCTTAGAAGTATCGGTAAGATCGCTTGCAAAGTTGCTTTGTTTCTTCTTGGGTTTTCCGCCGCCATTTTGACGTTTGTTTTGTCTATGGTCGTCGTCGTCGTCGACCGCGCGGATGCGCTTTTGTTTCTTTTTGCTCTTGGCTAACCTTGATTGGAGAAGGGCGACCTGTGGATGATATGAATATATAAATATAATACATACAGGCACATATAATCTCCGTTTGCCTACAGAGAGTAAGGCAGAGATCACGGATACCGATTAGTCTCGTCGAAACTACATTGAAAATCATGCACCTTCTAATACACAATCAGTGGTCCGTATTAATATAGTCTTTAGAGATATGATAACATTATGTGACGTAAAAAGAATACTAAATAGCTGCCGTTCTTCCCAGCATGTCGTAGGATGCCACTAAGGAAATGATAAGGAATCTGTTTATAATTTTCTAAATCAGTGCCCTAATATTAAGGTGATTGAGGTTATGGTGTCTCTGAGTGTCTGTCCAATTCGAATGGATCTAATATGTTGCCCCCGTTCTGTCCAGCGAAAGGGGTTTAGGGACGTGAATGTATTTATTCATGTTCAATAGTATTTCTTTTTATTATTACAAAAGGTAGACGCTGTCACAACCATTAATTAACCTATGCCACGCAAAAATAGCCAGAGGTTATGGTGTCGATCTCCGCAATCGCGAAGTCAGTAATTCTATGTCAACCTGGGACTTATGTGCTGACTAGACAATCAATATTCAATGTGACAGGTGGTAAGCCATGTCGCAATTTACAAGCACTGACTATTACCTGTTCGGAGAACACATAGGTTTCCTCACGATGTTTTCCCTCACAGTTTTGTTCGGTACAATTACCAAAGGGTAGTATTCAAACGAAAATCTAATAGTACGAAAACGCACACCAATAATTCTAGATAGTACACCAAAATAATACACTCCCAACTCAAACCTAACCTTTGCTGTGTGTTTAGCTATATTTTGGTGTAAAAAATAAAATAAAAATCCTTTTATTCACACTAGACGCAGTAATACATATACACAAATAGAGAAAAGAATTAATTATATAATAATTTACATTAATGGGACCAAGCGCACATGGCAACCCCGCGCAAGTGTGAATAGAATTTGTCTCAGCTAATGTTGATTGTGTGAAATTCACACTGCCAACATTGTAACATGGCCAACGGTGTACATTTCATTATTTTTGATGAGCTTTTAATTACATTCCTTTAGCAAATGTATGTTTATTTAATATTAATTTTATAAACTATGTGAGACCGGGTCATATCACGATTAATTTATAAAGATATATGATTACCTTTATTTGCCCGACGTTTCGACCCAGTTGCATAGGCCGTGGTCGCGGAAAGTGTTAATAAAATGAGTATAAATCGTGAGTGTTTAAAAATAACTATTTAATATTACCTTCTCCATTTCCCTATTAACCCTTTCTTCCGGCGTATCTTTGGGCTTCTTCATGGTCTTCCGCTTCTTCTTCCTGTCATTGTCATCGTCATTATCGTCCGAATCCTGGTCCCTTCTCCGCTTTTTGCCTTTGCCTTTCTGGTTATCTGATATTGGAAGCAATGTCGTGAGATTCATACAATTATACGTGAATTATAGTATATTCGCATTAAGAAAATAGTGACGTCATCATGTCGCCACGTCTTGACCAATGAGACGTGACAACGGTTGTCTGCGATTGGTCAATGTGACTTCTTTTCTCATTTACTAACTTCTCATTGGCCAGTTTAACCTCTGTATAACATGACGTCACTATTTACTTAACGCGAATAGCCTATAGATTAAGAGTCGCTTACATACATTACATGTAAGCGACTGTAGCCCAGTGGGTAAGACCTCAGACTTCTTATGACAAAGGTCCTAGGTTCGAATCCCGACTTTGGCATGCACCAATGAATGAAATTTAGATGTGTTTTTCATTTACGTACATAATTTACAGTCGCTAACGGTGAGGGAAAACATCGTGACGAAACCTGCATATCCCTCGGGATAGGTAATAGTCAGTGCCTATATACGTCGATACGACTCCCTACCTATCACGTTGGGTGCTGTCTATCAAGTGAAACGTGGGCTTCGAGTGACCCATACCTAACATGCCTTCGAAATCTCTGACTACCCCGCCATAATAAAAAAAAGGGAGTGTGTATACACAAGTCGAGAAGGTATGTTATTGTATGTTGTTGTCGTGAGATTCATACAATTATACGTGAATTAGATTAAGTATTGGATTCGACTGAACTAAGTCCATTGAAAAGTGCAGTTGATGGTTGCAATTCATAAAAACTGTTTCTGTTTGTAATTCAATGTCCTTTACCAATGTTTAGCATTAACAGTAAAAATCAATAATAAAAGATAACTTAACATCAATATTTAAATCGATATCATCACAATATCTATATACAAGCAAAAAATGACCGACAAATTATTATTCACATAGACAGAACAACAACACATATTCTACATATATATACAAACCTAAACATACATACACATCACGCCTGATTCCCTGTAGAGGGGTAGGCAGAGATCTCGGATCCCCATTTGTCCCGATCCTGACAGACCACTTTCGCTTCATTGACATTCATACATCCTTTCATACACTCTCGGCGGTTATAGGTACTCCTAACGTCACCTTTTTTCAATATAGCGTCTATCTGACTGTTATATGTCTTATTACAAACCTTTATTAGGTGGCAAATTAAGTGCCAATCTTTCCCTTTCCTCACGCTTCTGCTTGGCTGTTTGGAACCATGATCTAGACCGTTCCACCTCGTATTGTGGCCCTTCTACACTCTTCTCTGTTTTAATAGCGCCCTCTAGTTTTGTTGTTTGTCTCTCCATCTTGTGTAGTTGTTTGTCGGCGTATTCTTCGTTTAAGATTAAGGCTGCGAATAAAATAAAATGTTATTAAGACTAATTCAACTGTGCTGTAAGGCCGAGTGATTAACAATGCCTAGAGTACAAAAGAACATCAAATAATACGGACTCGCACATCAAACTGAAATACTGAATTGTACACCAGCATACAGCACCAACCCATACCTTTCTTGAAATGCGTTTTTATATATTTTTGACAAAAACAAGCTCACAGTATAAATAAGTCTTCTACCTGTCTGCCGTGACTATGGCTACTGCTAAAAAGAAAACAATAATTGTAAATCAATGGAATGGCAGTCTGAGTGTCTGACAAATTTCAACTGAAAGATAGTATAGAGTATTTGTACTTAAAATAACAAAAATATTATTCAAATAATCATTTTGTTTTTTTGTATGTTTTATACCTTGGGAAGCCTATAATAATAATAATAAAAATCATTTATTTACAACTAAGAAAACATACACAATACAAAACGTTTACAATTAAAACTCCCAAACTAGGAGACAAAACTTGTGCATGTTATTTTCGCAGCAAAAGGGTTCCAAGTTCCAACTCAGCTGGATTAGTACAATTCACTTACAATACACTTACCTATCTCAGGCTCCAGCTTCTTGAGCTTCTCTCTGTACTTAGCCACAATGTCTTGGGGGATCTGCCTCGACTGGACTGGTCGCCTCGCCCTCTTCACTATTGACTTCACCAAGTTCCGCTCGTTTTCTCCAGCTAAGGACACTGAAACGCCCACTTTGCCTGCACGCGCTGTTCTGCCGACCTGTTACAGGAATATTTATTTAATTAAAGGAAACAAAACAGTAACAAACCAGTTAAAGATACAGTAATTAAAAATATATGCTTAAATAACTGAGACTGAAATATATGCTTAAGTAACTGAGACGGATCCCTTTCGCAGGGGCCCGGGGCCAGCATATGGCGCCTCTCAAATTGTTATGTTCCGTTTTGTTTCTGTCATCGTTGGTCTTGTGTCTTTGTGAATAAAGTGAATTTTATTTTATTTTAAATAATTAAGTTTACTACATTAAATATGTTTCACTGCGAACAAAAATGGACAAATTATAAAATAATGATAGCAGATATATACCTAAATAGACCAACTAAACCAAAAATACATATAAATAGGGGGTTATTAAGGCTATAAGGGACGAAAGAAGTGTAGGTTTCGAGATTCTGTTCAATTCAAATTCGAAAGAAGAAATATTTATGGGGTGGCAAAAAATATACCTACATATAAATATATACATTCACGTACTATAATCCCTTTGGTCTCATAAATCTCCTTGGTCAATTTTTAGCATTAATATTGGGCTCGCGATGTCATAATGGAATATTGGTGACAGAATTCTAGCGCATTGGCCAATAGATTCTATTTACCTGTAATAAAATTTACACTCTATTTTTAAATATTTTAAGAAATGGAAAGAACTACATACATAATAAAAATACATTCACGTCTTATAAATATACGTGATATGTCTTACCCTACAACATTTATGAAATGCGTCGAATACTACGGTTAGTATTATATTATCTGTGCTACGGTGAAGGAAAACATCGTGAGGCTTATATGTTCGTATCGGAAGCCCCGAACAGGTAATAGTCAGTGCTTGTAAATGGCGACATGGGTTACCACCTGTCACATTGAGTACTGACTATCTAATCAACACGTGAGTTCGAGGTAGCCATAGAATTACTACCTTCGCAATTGCGGAGATGGACACCTGAACCTCTGACTACCCCGCAAGGGTTAATAGTTGTGAACGGGTTTGTCTTTTTATGTCTTACCCTATGAATGTAATGCTCCATCGTAGCCGGCAACGTGAAGTTCACGACCGTCTGCACGCCTGGGATGTCCAGACCTCTGGCAGCCACGTCGGTAGCCACGAGGATATCTACCTGCTCCTCTTTAAACCTCTTCAAAGAGTCCAGACGTTGTGGCTGGGTGAGGGCGCCGTGTAACTCTGCTACCTAGTAGTGTATGGGGTGCTTTAAACGAATATCTAATAGTACGAAAATGCACATCAATAATACTGGATTGTACACCAATATAACACAGAGCCCAAGCCAAACCTAACCTTTGCTGTGTGTTTCGCTTATTTTGGTGTAAAAAATAAAATTCGTTTTATTCACACTAGACGCATTTTAGTTAGAGTATGAAAATGTAGCTTGGTTTATCCAGTACGTGATTTTGGTGAAATTGTCGCTAACCAAGCCATAGACAGAGCCGTGTAAATAAAAAAGTATCCGCAGTTTGTCAAAGTTTTTAAATTATAACGAAATTCTTCATAAAATGGTATTTTGTTATCGATTTGAAATCAATTTTGTATACGAGTGATGTTATACGAGTAATGTTTCAATTAATACCGTAACCATGCACGAATATAAATATAAGAAATGATAAAAGTGCTGGTTTATTTCGGTTACTTGTTTGAATTAAAACAATACCAAACATACCGTTCACTACCTATCACGTTGAGTGCTGTCATCCTATTTAAAAACTTTCTTTGAGTGGGCCATACATATCATGCCTTCGAAACTTCGATAGGCACTTATGCCACTCTATATCCCGCCTATATATATATATATATATATATATATAATTCGACGTAGCTCAGTTGTTTGGGATTCAACGTAGTTTAGTTGTTTGGGGCTTGACTCTGTATCGAGGGTACAAGGTTCAAATCCCACTTGAGCATGTACCAATGGAAATTAAGTTTAATGAATTTCTATGTACATTTTCGTAATAAAAATACATTTACGAAATGCGTCGAATACTACGGTGAGGGAAAACATCGTTAGGAAACCTACCTGTTTCCCGAACAGGTAATAGTCAGTTCTTGTAAATGGCGACATGGCTTACCACCTGTCACATTGAGTACTGACTATCTGGTCAACACGTGGGTTTGAGGTGGCCATAGAATTACTACCTTCGCAATTGCGGAGATGGACACCTGAACCTCTGACTACCCCGCAACGGTTAATGGTCGTGAATGCGTTTGTTTGTTTTTTTTTATATCCCGCTACAATAAAAAAGGGAGTGTGTATACACAAGCTTATGAATGTATAATATATTGTCGATTCGAAATATTTTTTTTAATTTTTTTTTGTTATCCGGATAATGTTTCTTGCGAGTCTATCCCTGTATGAAATTAATCTGTGGTCTCTGACTATTTTTACATAGCTCAGACGTAATGCGTATTTAATGTAATTAGGGATGACGAAACGTTCTGCCACCGACTGAAGAAATTCTTGCTGGAAAGTGCGTTTTACTCTCTAAAAGAGTATATGACGAAAGAGTACTGATGTACTTATCGTATTTTAAATTTGTTATATATTAATTATTTTTATATACATATATGTACTATCAGTGACATTATCATCATCATTTTATTTTTGACATTTTCTTTTTATTTTTATATATGACGATCATTGTAACTTTGGACATGTGTAATTGTATTTTATTTTTATGTGACATTGTTGTAATGTAATAAATAAATCTAAATCTAATATATTAGTGAGCCGTGATGTCTATGTAGTATATTACCTTAACCCCGAGTAACCCTAGAGCGATATGCAGTCGGTGTGCTTGCTTTTTGGTCTGCACGAAGATGACGGCTCTCGTTCTAAAGGTCCTGCACACGAGCGCCGCCAATATCGCCTCGCGGTCACACTCTCTCTCTTTGCGGATTCTGTGAATAGGTTTTTTTATTTGGTCTTATTATAGGTATATTAGCTTATTTTTATTTACTTGGTCTTATTGTAGGTTAACTTATGTTGAGGAATATGAATTTATATTCGTTGTAAGGATTTTCAATTATTAATTGAAAGAAAAAAACTACATGATATATACACCTACACAAGCGTAGGCAGACATCGTGGATACCCATTTGTGTTAGTGTGTAAAAAGTGAAAAAATAAAAAGACTACTATAGTAATTTAGAATATTGCACAGAATATCGAAAGCCAAGAAAATAATATTATGAAATACAAAAAACAAACAATCAAAAACCTTTTATCGTCAATGTGCAACTAATAAAAAAGAATTTTTTCAGTATTTAGTTTCAAAACAAAATAGTTAAAAAACTACAACACAATCGGAGCATAAGCACTAAACATACATACTTAACCAACTCCTATACTAACCTGACAAACTCCTGCCGCAAGTTAAAAGCAACATCTTTATTGGAGTCAACAAATAGCTTGACCGGCTTCTGCAGGGACACCGCCGCCAGGTCCTTGACCTCATCGCTCATAGTGGCCGAGAACAGCATGGTCTGCCGCTTGGGCGAGCACTGCTTTATGATTTCCTTCATTTGCTCCGCGAAGTATTCGTCTAGCATACTGAAGTGAAGATTTATGACTTGATATAGGCATATATATTAAAATTTATTTATCAAAATGATAAGACAAAAAGACAAACGCGTCCACGACCATTATCCCTTGCGGGGATTCAGAGGTGGTGAACATTATCCAAACCACTAACACCTTGCCTTCTAATTCTTCTTAATTCTATCATTCAGTGTTCACATTACGACGGCATTAATTCAACATATTATAAGGAAAAATAAACAAGAAACAAATCCACGACCATTAATCCTTGTGGTATAGTCAAAGGTTCAAATAATCAGTACTCTACTACTTGTGACAAGATAAAGACAAGAAGTATACAGATTAAACTATAGGTTTTCTTGTCATGTTTTACTTGCATCAGTGCGCGCGTTGCGTATAGTTATTGCAAAAATGTATACAGAAAATTAGAACACGTACTTTCCATTGATATTTGCTTCAGGCTGTCAAGCCTGTATTCACTGATACAGAGTCAAGCCCCAAAGATTGAGCTACGCTGAATTCATAAATAAATACAATATGTATAGCAGTAAGAACTCACCGATCAGCCTCGTCCAGTACCAGCACCTCGATAGAGTGGAGGCTGAAGGAAGGCGTGTTCCGGATGTGGTCGATCAGACGACCGGGGGTCGCGATTACCACGTCTGGGTTCTTGCGAAGGACGCTTTCCTAAAGGAACGGAAATAAAAGAATGAAAATAATGAACGAATGAAGTTAATGAATGAAAGGCCTATTTAGAATAATGGTGAACAATTTGTTATTGCTATATATACAAAATAAGCTTGTAGATTGAAGCAAAATACTCGTACCTAACTATTTGATATTATGCTTTTGTTTAACTACAGTGAAGTGGAACTTCGAGGAGTAACCTACTTATTCCTTGGAACTGGTAATAGTCAGTGCTTTTTAATAGCGATACGGTTTACCATTTATCACATTAGATATTATCTAGTTAACTGGTTCGGAGTGGTCAAAGAATAACTACCTCCGCAATTGCGTCAAAAATAAACAGTCAGACAAAAGTTTTAATTCATAATATCTACTAATAGAGTAATGATAATATTTGTGACATTTCATCTACCTTATTCCCTCTGCCGCCTCATATATCATACTGGGAAGAAGGTTACTAGTACTATATTAAAATAGAATATAAACCAACCTGGTATTTGACATCCAGCCCTCCGACTGACAACCCAACTGTCACTGGAGTGAACTGCGCCAGCTGTCTTGTCACTTGGTGTACCTATTGGGAAAGACATTTAATTAGTAAGACACGTGTATACTAACTTATCATTCATACATATACTCATATATGTAGTTTACACTCTTAAAATACATTTAATTAGTACATCACATAATTCGACAAAGCTCAGTTGTTTGTGGCTTGACTCTGTATCGAGGGGACAGGGTTCAAATCCCATTTGAGCATGTACCAATGGAAATGAATTTTAATGAATTTCTATGTTCGTTTTCTTAAAAAAAAACACATTTACGAAATGCATACGGTGTATAATAATGAATAATTCGTATACGGTGAGGGAAAACATCGTGAGGAAACATACCTGTTCCTCGAATAGGTAATAGTTAGTGCTTGTAAATGGCGACATGGCTTACCACCTGTCACATTGAGCACTGACTATCTGGTCAACAACACGTGGGTTCGAGGTATCCGTAGAACAACTACCTTCGCAATTGCGGAGATGGAAACCTGAACCTCTGACAACCAGTAAGGGTTAATGATCGTGAATGTGTTTGTCTTTTTTGTACAAAGCTATGTTATTTCAGAATAGACATAACCTAGTAGATATAATGCTAAACTGTAACCGATCTTCCATATTAATTTCATCACTAGCCCAAACAAACTATGTTGGTCACTTTTATTGACATATCGAGTTACCACACTAAAATAGCTTAAAGGAAATGACAGTCAATGTATGTATGACATGTTACCATTACACCATTACATAATAGTACCAACCTGTGCTCCCAACTCCCTAGTAGGTACCAACACAAGTACTCTCGTGACCTGCTCTCCTCCAGTCACTTTGAACAGTAGCCTTTCCAGTATGGGCAACATGTAGGCCGCAGTCTTACCTGTACCGGTGGCTGCACACGCGCATATATCTTTACCTGTAAAGGCAATACTATTGTGAATACTACGGTGAGGGAAAAACATCGTGAGGAAACCTACCTGTTCCCAGAACAGGTAATAATTAGTGCTTGTAAATGGCGACATGGCTGACCACCTGTCACATTGAGTATTAACTATCTGGTTAACACGTGGGTTCGAGGTGGCCATAGAATTACTACCTTCGCAATGGCGGAGATGGACACCTGAACCTCTGACTGCCCCGTAAGGGTTAATGATCGTGAACGCGTACGTACATACGCATGCAATAGTATTGTATAATAATGTTTTGCAATAGCTACTTTTATCAATCAATCAATCAGCCTATACTAGGACTCCACTCCACTGCTGGACGTAGGCCTCCCCAAGGGTACGCCACAAAACACGATCATTCGTGGCCTTCATCCAGCCACTACCAGCGACCTTCTTGAGGTCATCGCTACACCTAGCAGGGGGGCGTCCTACACTACGTTTGCCGAGACGTCGCCTCCGATCGAGAACCGCTTTACTCCAGCGGTCATCTGTTCTACGACAGACGTGGTCGGCCCACTGCCACTTCAGCTTACAACAGCGATAGACTATGTCAATCACTTTGGTTATTTGCCGGATAGTCTCGTTCTGGACTCTGTCCCTCAACGACTTACTACGAGTTACTTTTAAACACTCGCGATTTATACGTGATTGTGATGTGATACCGGGTCATATAACGTCAGTCTTCCCGCGACCACGGCCTATGCAACTGGGTTAAAACGTCGGGTTATATATAGATATCTTTATCTTTATTAATTTATCGTGATATGACCCGGTATCACATAGTAAATAAAATGTTTTGAAAGTAAAAAAACTACTTGTATGTTTGCCGTGACATCTGTTTTAGATATGAATTATGTCTTTGTGCATCTTGAAATTAAACTTTTGATTATTATTATTATATGTGGTGCATTTAGAGTCAGATATTATTTATTAAATACACTAGCAGCTCTTTTAAAACTGTTCACTGAGAGCGCACTAATCACAGTCTCCGGAAGAGTTTCACACTTACACAACACGATTAGGCAAGAAGTGTTTACGAGGATAGATAAATACTGTAAAAGAATGCAATTAGAAGTACCAAAAACTACGTATATGGATATCAATGTATGGATTTCGGTTAGACACCTGAACGCTAATCGTGAGGTCCCGGGTTCGATTCCCGGTGGAGGCAAAGTTAAGAACTACGCTTTTCTACTGCGTTTCAGTCTAGATGTTGATTATATATGCTATATATGTATTTATCTATGTATAATATGTTTACATTTCTTAAATATACGTTGACTAGTACCCTTAACACAAGTCTTAAATGTACTTACCAAGGGGCTAGTTCAATTGGTGTAATAATGTCCAAATATTATTATTATTATATTATATATATCAATTATCATGTTAATGCAGACACAACAACCATAGATTTTTTCAACACTTTCACACCGTAGAACTTACCAGTAAGTGCAATAGGTATGGTAGCGGCTTGTATAGGGGTGGGATGCACGAAATTCATAGCAGATACCCCTTTGAGTAGCGGCCGAGACAGGTTCATGTTATAGAAGGACGCCTTTTCGTCATATGGAGGTGGCTCTTCGAAGAAATCTGAGTCATATTCGATTAGGGTACCTGCTTCTTTGTCTAGTTGTTTCATTTCCTGTATGGGGATGATAATGATAAATTTACATACTTTAAGTAGGCGTAGCTCAGTTGTTTGGGGCTTGACTCTGTATTGGATATAGGAGTCAAATCTCGCTTGAGTATGTACCAATGGAAATGAAGTTTAAAATTACATTTACGAATATTCAGCTGATAAGTATATATCACTGCACATGAGTTTATTAGTTTT
This sequence comes from Leucoptera coffeella, assembly GCA_030578115.1. Taxonomy (NCBI): domain Eukaryota; kingdom Metazoa; phylum Arthropoda; class Insecta; order Lepidoptera; family Lyonetiidae; genus Leucoptera; species Leucoptera coffeella. Next base: position 164,133 of record JAMBLF010000822.1, on the reverse strand, counting down.
GAAGGTGCACTAATCAATTATAAAAATAATAAAAGTTTGTTTTTCCAAGAATCCCTTAACTTTGAAAAGAAATTAAGGTCATGAATGTTGTTATAAACATACCTGTTTAAGTTTCTGTTTCTTAGTAAGTTTCACATCTTTAGTTTTGATTGCATCCCTTTTCAGTTCGTCATCTGATAATTCTATCTCGTTTGTTTCCTCATCTGTGAAATAAAAAAATTGATAATATTTCATTCATAAAAAATTTTTGAGGAATGCTACGCAACTCTGATACATAGTTATAGTAAAAGTTGACTAGTAATGGGATTATCATGTTTATAAATAAAAAAAATCTTTTTTTTATTCTTCAACATCAAACTGTATGAACGTACAGAAACCTTGTATTTTGTTTAGTCCTTTGGTTAATACAGATGTGAAACTCTCTGCTTGTAAATTGCATAAGTAACAAAGAAGTTACAAATCTATCTGTTAATTCTTGACACAAACTCAACCTATGTCCTACCAAATGTAACTAGTAAATTTGTATTGTTTACATACATATATACATTCATACCCTCAGCCCTCAGAAACTTGCAGACAATAATATGTCCTAGGTAACTTTTTACCATTATACTGTGGTTGTAATATTATATGGAACATTGGTAAAAGGTCACTAGCCATTTTCCCAACAGATAATATTGACCCCTAGTCACTTCCTATGACATGCTGAGAAGAATGGCAGCTAGTTTGCATTCCTTTGCATCAATGAAAGATGTATGGCCGTTAGTATGTATTGTTTGTTCTATCTTATGAGTGATGAAGTTGCCTGTATAAGTACTAACACAGCTGTGCATCTCAATAACACTACTTACAGTCTTCAGCCTCCGAATCTGTCTCCACAGCTTGAGAGTCTCCGCCCACTTTCACTTCTGCTCTCCGCTTTGCTATCTTGTCATCTAGGGTACGTTTTACGTTCCTTCTTATGTATTTCTGTATGTCATTCCATGGATCCTGGAATAATTGTTATATTTTAATTTATTTATACGCATTAAATTACTAACGTTCTTTGATTTCACATAAATAAACTAACAAACTCATAACAGTCGTCTATGGTGCGTCAACAAAGTCAGCAGCTCATTAACACATTCGTCACCATGGTGGGTCAAAATGACCGGCACCACATATACTTTTTTGGACCATGGCGACGAAAGTGTTAAAAGTTGAAAATACAAATAATTATTTTTGCCTGAATATTTAGTCAATTGTGATGCCAAACTGCCTAAATATTTTCGCTTTGGGATAAGATTTGGATCTTCAACTGGAACAAACCGAAGAACAAGGAAGAGGAAAATTGGAGCATCAACTTCGTTTTTCTTTGGTTGTAGCGGTTGGCGGCATTGGTGTAACCATGGCGATGGAATAAGTGTTTGTACTTCAGCCGATATAACCCTAGTGGTGAATGGCTTAATAAAGAATTATAACAAACTCATAAAGTTTTTATTCAACTTAAGTACAAGAACAGTACCCTCATTTGACGACCTCCGTGGTGCGATTGGTTGAGCACCTGAATGCTGATTGTGAGGTCCCGGGTTCGATTCCCGGTGGAGGTAGAGTTAAGAACTAAGCTTTTCTTCTACTTTCCAGTCTGGTTGTACATTATATATGCTATATACATATGTATTTATCTATATATAATATATTTCTTAAATATATGATGACTAGTACCCTTAACACAAGTCTTAAATGAACTTACCAATTGGTGTAATAATTATTATTACTCATTGAAAGTCAAACATTTGTATGACACTGGTTCTCTCTTAATATTAAAATTGTACTGTTGGTTACAAGCCATGGCTCAGAGAAGAACTAAACAAGAAATTTTAGCTATCAGGATTTCTTGCTCAGTGCTAGTTACAATTCTAAATTTGACATAAATAAATAAACACACAACTATTTCATTTTCTATTTCATTCATATATACAGTATAATCTCATTAATCTGGCACTTCGATAGATCGGTACGTACAATAATCCAGCACCCAAAGTTATCCCGTGCATGTGCTTATGTATTTGTTTTTTTTTTATAGTTTGTAGTTAAAAATGTCAAATACATGCAGAAACAAGACACTAGATTTAAATAATGATAATCAAATACATCATAAACATTGATACCTATGAAATGTTTTATTTTATACATTATCTATGACGTTTCCTTAAAAATCCAGTAATCCGAACATTCCAATAATCTGGCACTCTCTGGTTTTTAATAGTGCTGGATTAATGAGATTATACTGTATCTTAGAAGCAGCCATTATCAATTCTACATAACATAACATACGCTTCACGACTTGTGTATACACACTCCTTTTTTTATTATGGCGGGGTAGTCAGAGGTTTGAATGCCCATCTCCGAAATTTCGAAGGCATGTTAGGTATGGGTCATTCGTAGCCCGCGTATCACTAGATAGACAGCACCCAACGTCATAGGTAGTGAACCGTATCGCCGTATATAGGCACTGACTATTACCTATCCTGAGGGATAGGCAGGTTTCCTCACGATGTTTTCCCTCACCGTATTATCAATTCTGTGCATTGGTAAGGTAATCTCCAATTGCGAAAGCGCCCTGGACTAACTAGTTCGCTCTCAACTATACAAAGGTATGGAAATGAATATAAAAATGATAAATAACACAATGCAATTAGTAATTTGTTTGCAATTTTTGTGGGAGATAAATCAATGGATACCAACAGTTGATTAATATTTAGTTACCTATGTGATTAGTATTGCCAAATTTTAATTGAAAAGCCATAAGTATCGAAATGGACATGATTAATAATTAACGGGACTTATTGCGTAAGTCTGCCCGTGACCATGGTTGCTGCAAAATAGCCGAAACATCAGGTTAATAAAGGTAACTTTATTTTATAAAAACTTACATGATAAGTCCCATTAATTATTACTCATGAGTATAAATCGTTAATCTTTTAAAACTATACCATAATGGACATCTGGTATTATTATGTACTTATGGCATAGACATATACAGTAAGGTGCACAATAGGAGGTCACCAACATCAGTTATCCCTACACCAAAACCCGAGATTTTAAACATACCTTATTATACTCTTCCACTGAAGAAACAAATTCAAAGTCTGGGTTTATAGCAGATTTAACCTTCTGCTTTGTCTTTGACGGTTGAAACTGCAATAAAAATATACACATTCATATTAATATTTTACAAGTAGTAAGATAGGTGCTTCACCTACATAGTAATATTATTTTAGTATTTTTTATGCTTTTGCTTACAATTGTATAAAATCATGCCCGAGTCACACCCGAGTGAAATTTATTATCTGACTTGTAAATAGGTTCAGCACGTCAGAATAAGAGAGTAACAGCCTCATCTTTGATAAATTAGGCTGAAATAAATCAAATAAAATTAATAATCTCTTGTTATTTTAGTGAAACTGATTTCATAATAACATCAACAAATTTATAATTCTATAAATTTGTTGAACTAAATTTGGCATTAATTCAATTATTTATACGTAAAAACCATTTAATATTCCGAATCACATTGGTAATAAGAAAATGCTTTGTACCTCAACTTCATCATCGGATTCCTCTGATAAATCTTCTACTTCTTCACCTTCGTCGATAGTTCTGATAAAGCCGGGGTGACCCGCTATTTTGTACTTATCTAACATTTTGTATAAACGTAAAAAACATGAGAAAATGCAAGAAAATGTATTTTTATAGGTTAGTTCTACAGCATTCAGTAAAGTAACATATCCCACATTGTTTTGACTTTTATTTGACATAAAAATTCACGTACAAGTTTTTTTATTTAGTATTTATTTGCTGATCTCTGTCTACCAGACTATTAGGAAATAGCTGTGGTTTATTATAAATTAGGAATTTTTCTATCGTAACCTAGCAAATATTTTATGGAATGACTACTCATATATTTTTGCATTTTAACCCATCTATGATGAGGAACAGTATTTTATGCTCTGACTTGAGGTGATCCTTATTTATGATATACCAGTGTATATATAGCTTGATTGACGTCATTAATACAATACGTGTTCTAATGTCAGAAATTTTACTGCAATATCCTTGTGTCAGTCAGTTTTAGAATTGATGTTCTTGGGAGTGTTGGGTTGGAAGAACTATTTACAATTTTTTTAATAGAAATTTAAAAGTGAATCTGCAATAATGGCAGATCATAATTTAATCTACAATGATATAAAATTGTACGTATCGTGACCATTCATTTAATATTCAGATCATAGCGGTAGAGATGGACTGCAATTAGTAATTTGATTGCACTAAACACATTAGTGGCCAATAAATTAAGATAATTAGCTCATTCATGGATGCTGTATCCTTGAGAAAGTTATAATTAATTAAAACTTTCCAGGTCTATTCAGGTATTCTATTTATTTTATCAAGTATTACTCATAATTCAATAATTATTTTCAGGTACACTACTGCCGAAAAATTCTATCTAGAGCCTACAGTCCACCCTAAGGAGATCCTGGAAATCGATAGAATATCGGGAAGAGCTAGCGTGAAACGTAAGCATTAATTTATAAGAGCATAACACAAAAATTGCAAGAGATAACCATCATTCTGCAAAGAATATATGATGACATCATTATTTGCATATAAAATATAATAAAACTTCTTATCTTTGATCAATTTTTATAACGAATTTCCTGAAAAGCAATCTTCATCTTGTTACAGCTCATGGTTCTGTAAAAATACCGATACCTGAAGACTTCTACAAACCAATATGTGGATTCTTAGGGACAATAAAGTTGATATCGGGACCTTATTTGGTGGTTGCGCGGTACAGGATATCGGTAAGATTTAATTACTCATAAAAAACTAATTGTTTTATTAATTTGTAACATCTCTACAGTAAATAGATTTTTTAAGGGTTCACCACTTTGATTGTCCAGCTTATATTGCTAACTATTGACGCTGCATATCATCATATTCAAATCTTAGTAGTTGCATTGTAAACAAAATAATAGTGATATAGTTAGTGCTTGTAAATGGCGACATGGCTGACCACCTGTCACATTGAGTACTGACTATCTGGTCAAAAATGAGGTGTCCATAGAAATACTACCTTCGCAATTGCGGAGATGGACACCTGAACCTCTGACTACCCCGCAAGGGTTAATGGTTGTGAATGTGTTTTTTGTTGTTTTTAGTTCCTATTGATGTTGATATATCTAAATGTTGGAATGTAGAATGTATGAAGTCAAATTAATAATTATTTACTAAAATTAATTATAATTTTCAGATTGGAAAGATCTGCGGCCATGAAATATTTCAGCTGGCCGGCCATGAGTTGATTCCATATGCAAGATCTACAACACATTTGACATCAAAGCAGGTTAAGCAATTTATTCAATCAGATAATTAACTTGTATCAATAATAATATTACATACATACACATCACGCCTGATTCCCTGTAGAGGGATCGGATCCCCATTTGTCCCGATCCTGACAGACCACTTTTACTTCATTTACATTTATACATCTTCTCTTACACTCTCGGCGGTTATAGGTACACCTAACGTCACCTTTTTTCAATATAGCATCTATCTGACTGTTATAATATTAATCAATGGAAATAGCTTTCTTTCTATTAACACATTCATCGCCATGGTCCAAAAAAGTATATGTGGTGCCGGTCATTTTGACCCACCATGGCGACGAATGTGTTAAGTGGTAATTATAACTGTGTAACAAACTTTCTTTTATCTGAATTAATCTTGATTAAAACTGAAATTAATATTTTAAACTTACTAACTTAATTGAGAATCTTTTTGTATCTGTAATAGACAGCATCAATACTTTTAGTTAGTTATATCGTGAAAAGTAATACATGAAAGCTCAGTTTCCTGCAACATCTGTGGCGCAAACAGTTAACTACCTGAACGCTAATTGTGAGGCCAGATGTCCTGGTTCGATTCTGGTGCTGATTAGGAACTACACTTTTATTCTGTTTTCCTGTCTGGTTGTTATATACTATATACGTATTTGTCTATCTATAATAAATATATATTTCTATCTATAAATATAATTATGTTGTGCAGACCCTTAACAAAAGTGTTAATTGAACTTAGCAAAGGGCTAGTTCAATTGGTGTTATAGTGTCCCAAATATTTTTATTATAACATAAAACATAACATACGCTTCACGACTTGTGTATACACACTCCCTTTTTTATTATGGCGGGGTAGTCAGAGGCTTGAATGCCCATCTCCAAAATTTCGAAGGCATGTTAGGTATGGGTCATTCAAAGCCCGCGTATCACTAGATAGACAGCACCCAACGTGATAGGTAGTGAGCCGTATCGCCGTATATAGGCACTGACTATTACCTATCCTGAGGGATAGGCAGGTTTCCTAACGATGTTTTCCCTCACCGTTAGCGACTGTAAATTATGTACGTAAATGAAAAACACATTTAAATTTCATTCATTGGTACATGCCAGAGTCGGGATTCGAGCCTAGGACCTTTCTCATACGAAGTCTGAGTTATTATAACCAAATAAAATAATATAGACAAGCAAGAATCAACATCTCAATTTGTGTTCAGGTTGTTTAAAGTTTACACTATGACAGTCTCTAAAAATAAATAAAAGGTGCAGACAGATGTAACACAATAGTAGTCATTGACTAGTACTCTTATCAGAAGTCCTAAAGTCTACTTAGGAAGGGGCTAGTCCAATTGGTGCAATAGTATCATAATCATTATTATTACTATCTTTGCAATTCCATTCCAATTTATCTGTATCCTTCTATTTGTACTAAATCTGTAATACTAATTCAATATATTATCTTTCGTCTATAGGTGGACAAAAATACCACATACGAGAAGATGATTAACTCAGTCCTGGAAACGCCAGGCATATACTTCTCCTATGGCTATGATTTGACGCAGAATCAGCAGAAACTTCACTCTATCCAGTTTTCTGACACTGCCGAGAGGAAAAAGGTATGTGTGATACTTCTATTTTATTTAGTACTTGTTAACTGATTGATTGACTGCTTAAATCACTACATAGTATAAAACAAAGTCGCTTTCTCTGTCCCTATGTACCTTTGTATGCTTAAATCTTTGAAACTACACAACGGATTTTGATGCAGTTTTTTTTAATAGATAGAGTGATTCAAGAGGAAGGTTTATATGTATAATAACATCCATTAAATAGTGGAGTAGGCTATATATTTTATACCTGTGCGAAGCCGAAGCGGGTCACTAGTGAAATATAGATGTCTCGTTTTTTATTTAATGTAATATAGGTTATTAAATGAAAATAAGTATTAAATGAAATATAGGTGAGGGAAAACATTGTGAGGAAACCTATCTGTTCCCCGAATAGGTAATAGTTAGTGCTTGTAAATGGCGACATGGCTTACTACCTGTCACATTGATAACTGACTATCTGGTCAACATGTGGGTTTAAGGTGGCCATAGAATTTCCGCATCCGCGATTGCGGATTGAACGCGTTTGTCTTTTCTCTTTGTTATTCAAGTCATGTTTCAAATGATTCTGCATATCATATGTTTTAATTAGATTATTCTTGTAAAATAAAATAAATGCTTTTTATGTTTTGTTTTTCAAGTAAAATTTCAATTAAGTCTGCATAACATATGTATTAAATAGATCTTTTGTACCAACAGGGTTCTTTAGCAGCCAGAGCTGACCCTCGTTTCCTGTGGAACGGCCATCTTCTCAAGGACTACAAAGAGACTCCCTTTGCAAAATTCGCTCTACCCATCATACAAGGATGTATCCTTTTAAAAATCTTACTGGTCTTAAGGACTAAGAGACTAGGGCTGTAGTCATTCATAAGCACTGGGCCCTTACTCCACTAGAGATCCCGCCACATAAGGTGGCAGTTGGAGGCGTCGCCACAGTCGCGTAATTCAGTGTTACCAGTAAACACGCCAAAACTAGCACTCACTGTGCCATACGGCTCGATACATTATAGGTTTCATTTGTAACGGTCTTTGGTTGCAGAGCTATAAACTCAAATAAAACAAATTAATATATCAAAGTCAAAATATGTTTATTAAACTATTTCAAACATGATTAATAATTAACGGGACTTATCCTTCTTATTATATATTACATATATTATGTGTTCGACGTAGGATTTCCCACAGCCGCAATCAATCTTATACACACCCTTATATCTTATATCATGAGTATAAATCGCGAATCTCTTAAAACTATTATTTCAAACATGGCACTGAGCATTGTCTTTACATATTTTTTACCGAGGTTAGATCAGCGGAGACCCTAGCTTGGAGAAGAACTAACAAGAAACTCCGGAAATCAATTTATTATAATCACCCTTAACAAATATAAAAATTACAAAGAGTGGGCAAAAAACAACGCTGGTAATACTAAATTTACCTTTCATACAAAATAACACGCAATGGCTGTAACGTCAAATTTAGTTCCAAGTTTGGCTACTGCCACCTTATGTGGCGGGATCTCTAATTAACTTTGACAGCCACACAACTGCGTCGCTTCAGACGCAGAAGTACTTCAGATTTAGTTCGATAGCACTTCAGTGGCCAAAATTTGTTAGTGGAGTGCCAAAAGTGTCAAATTACGGCCACTGAAGTGCCACAGTATCGATACTGAAGTAATATTCTGGCTAAAATGAATTAGTGGAGTAAGGGGCCTGGCTGTTACCCTTTCGCGGAACGGAAACGATTTTTTTCCTCACAATGGTGATGATAGTTTTAAGAGATTCGCGATTTATACTCATGATTAATAGCTAACGGGACTTATCGCGTAAGTTTTTATATAATATGAATCTCAGACTGAGATCAGTTCTGCCCGTGAACAAGGCTACTGCAACGTAGCCGAAACGTCGGGTTAATAATAAAAGTAACTTTATCTACTACATAGTATAAAACAAAGTCGCTTTCTTTGTCCCTATGTCCCTTTGTATGCTTAAATCTTTGAAACTACGCAACGGATTTTGATGCGGTTTTTTTTAATAGATAGAGTGATTCAAGAGGAATGTTTATATGTATAATAACATCCATTAAATAGTGGAGTAGGCTATATATTTTATACCCGTGCGAAGCCGGATCGGGTCACTAGTGTCTATTAAGCATAGAACTACGACTTTCTTGTTATATAATTAGTCCCGTTAGTTATTAACAATGGTGATAGTTAAGCCTAAATAAAATGGAAAGAAAAATACTGATAGTCTATGGTAGTAGTTGGTATTCGCAAATGTACTGTATTTTTATTGGGAACAGGATGTTATCCTCATATACATACATTCGACTTAAAACCCATTTCGAGGTGGACAGAACCTCATCGATATAATATCGGTAGAGCATGGTAGTCATAGTTGTAAGACAACCAGTGCCACTCAATATATTTCGACGTTCAATGAATGTACAATTACTGCGCTTATATTGAATAAAAATCTTTTGACTTGACTTTTATCTCCTACGTCACTTGGAGGTTGTGATATCATATGGAACAATGATAATAATAATAGATTCCATTTAACCCACGTCCCTTAGTCGCCTCCTACGACATGCCAGGAAGAACGGCAGCTAGTAAGCATTCTTTTTCCAAAGGATGGTATTATCTATTACCAGTAATTACTTAACAGTATAACAGTTGTGGCGATCAGTGAATTGTCGGCGCCTTGCGAACAAGTCACTTGGGCTGTCGTGTCGAGGAGAAGCGTCGACCGCGCCGGAACCAGGATGTTTACACGGGGTATCGATACTGAGGTAAATAGTATAGTATATTCCCTGTAGAGAGGTAGTCAGAGATCACGGATCTCTTGTGTCCCCATCATGACAAAATTTCAGCTTAATAAACATACGCTTCACGACTTGTGTATACACGCTTCCTTTTTTATTGTGGGGAGGTAGTCAGAGGCTTGAGTGCCCATTGTCGAAATTTCGAAGGCATGTTAGGTATGGGATACTCGAAGCCCGCGTTTCACTAGATAGACAGCACCCAACGAGATAGGTAGTAAACCGCCGTATATCGCCGTATTTAGGTACTGGCTATTTCCTCACGATGTTTTTCCTCACCGTTAGCGATTATAAATTAAGTACGTAAATTAAAAACACATATTTAACGACGACGAGTTGACGACCTCCGTGGCGCGATCGGTTAGACACTTGAACGGTAATTCGTGAGGTCCCGGGTTTGATTCCCGGCGGAGGCAGAGTTAAGAACTACGCTTTTCTACTGCTTTCCAGTCTGGTCGTTGATTATATATGCTATATATGTATTTATCTGTATATAATATGTATACATTTGTTAAATATACGATGACTAGTACCCTTAACACAAGTCTTAAATGTACTTACCAAGGGGCTAGCTCAATTGGTGTAATAATGTCCAAATATTATTGTTATTATTTAAAATTTAGTCATTGGTACATGCAAGAACCGGGACCTTAGGACATTTCTCATAAGAAGTCAGAGGTCTTACCCACAGTCATTTCTCCCCAGGGCAACGTAGGGATAGGCAGGTTTCGTATAGTACGTAAATGAAAACACATATATAAATTTTAGTCATTGGTACATGCCAGAGCCAGGACTCAAACCTAGGACATTTCTCATAAGAAGTCAGAGGTCTTACCCACTGGACTACAGCCGCCTTTTTACTACTTATATCATTTTCTACTTATATATGTATAATTAATTAACTTAGTCATTATTATCTACATACTTTTGTTCGTATATATGTTTTATTATTATTTTATTATTTATTATTACTAAGTTAAGCCCTACCATTACAGGATAACCCTAATGCGGTAGGGTAACACGATATTTACAAAAATAAACGTATAACAAAAAATATAACATTGCTATCTAATATCAACTTAACCTATAACATAAAATATATATACCCAAACGTTAATAGCTACTTTTCCCCAGGGCAACGTAGCCAACCACGTGGAGACTGAGCAGATAGTGGAAAAGGGTCACGAGAGGGCCTCCTTCGTGCAGACCAGGGGCTCCATCCCGCTCTTCTGGTCGCAGTATCCTAACCTCAAGGTGAGTGGAGTCTATCTACCCCTCTAAGGAAATCGGTACGTATGTATGTATGTTATAAAATGGACGGTTCTGTGTATGGATGTATATAGAGTTGGCTTAATATCTGTCTACCCTTAGTTTAGTTTAATATATTAACAGTTAAATAATATATTAACAGTATTTAGTTCTGAAATGTATGTCACCCTAACAGGTAACCTTTCGGTGACGTACTATAGGCTATTCGCGTTAAGTAAATAGTGACGTCATGATAATCAGAGGTTAAACTGGCCAATGAGACGTGAGTAAATGAGAAAACAAGTCACATTGACCAATCGCAGACATTCGTTGTCACGTGTCATTGGTCAAATCGTTTGGGTAATGATGACGTCACTATTTACTTAACGCGAATGTACTATAGCGTGGCGTTACGCGGGGTGAAACGAGGTACGCGGGTTGGAGGGGGGATGTTACAACCAATTAAAACATTGCATCGGCCAATCAAATCAGGTATCTTCTTTCTACTACACATTTTTTGACGCACCAATTAAAACACGCCATTTGGACTCCGCACCAATTAAAACACGCCATTTGGACTCCGCACCGCGTAACGGGGACCGCTCCTTCCGCCGGGTCCTCTTTATATTTGGTTCGTGGTCTACCCCTCTAAAGAAATTTGGCGTATGTTTGTTATAAAATGATAAGTTTTATATCTATGTGTATATATAGTTGGTTTAATATATCTTTGTTGGCTTATCCTTCTGCGGCGAAATTAACGTGATGTGCAGTGATGAACAGATATTATGTACCTGTATACGTATATCACATGAAAAAATTGGCACTGTGATGGAATAATAACTAGTTATCTTTCTTGCCGGCATACAATATGAGCAACTTACGTCATATTATAGGATTTTCATTGCAAATTCATAATCATAATGTTCAGAATTGTGTTATTTATGGTTTTCGCCATTTTGTGCTTTTCAAAAGAGATTGCAGGAAGTGATATATAATTATTTAAAAATGTATGTATGTTATTGGGAAAATGTATGATGAGTAAGTATGTATCACATTTACATATCGTCAAATTTTTTTCAATTTTTGAGAATTGTCTTTTATTCCATAAATTAGTTTAAATTATGACGATAGTTCAATGTTAAAATATTGTTTCATTATATATGCTATTTAATAATAATAATATCTATTTGTATTGGAGATATGTTCAAAAACTGATTGAAAAACTTCGAAAAAGTATTTCACAATGAAATGAGAATGAAAGAATGTTAGGTGTACCTATAACCACCGAGATTGATGAGAAGATGTATGAATGTCAATGAAGCGAAAGTGGTCAGTCAGGATCGGGACAAATGGGGATCCGTGATCTCTGCCTACTCCTCTACAGAGAATCAGGCGTGATGTGTATGTAATGTAAATGAGAATGAAGATCCGTCTACGTTCTACGATCGTGACGATATGTATTTAATTATTATCTTTATTCAAACAATTATAGTATTTATTAATATATTTGTGTGTGTATCTTACGTTTGTACAACTGGCTTGGCGAATGCACATAACCCTCATGGTTCTAGCATAAGATCAGCGCAGTGATTGTACTTCAATCATTGCATATATGCTGAGCTGGAACCATTTCACTGGGCAATGACATGCACATGTAGGATTTATTAACTTACATGTATAAACTCCTTTTCTGTTTTTTTTTAATTTCTTGTCTGTGTATGTCAATGTGTTTTAATAAATTAACCTCAACACATTTATTTTTTTATTTAGGTTTATAAGTTATAATTTTTTTAGTTTTAATAATACTTTTAATTTTTAGGTTTAGTAATAGTTTTAATATTGTTGTTTGTTTAATTTCAATAAAGTTTTACTTACCAATGATGAAGTGAATATTCTGAATAATAATTATTAATAAACCTTATTATTATTATAAACATTTCTCTCCATATTGGTTCCAGTACAAGCCCGTCCTGTCCATATCGCAAGAGGACCACGTGGCGGCGTACACGAAGCACATGCGTGACCAGATCCACCGCTACGGCTCACAGGTGCTCGTCAACTTGGTGAGTAATCATTTGAAATGAAATGAAAATCTTTTTATTCAATATAAGGATCATAAAATCACTGATTGAAAGTCAAAAAAAAAACATTTTCTATAAAAAATATGTCATTAATATACACTAATTATTAAAATAAATCAAATTAAATTAATAAAACTAATGGCACTTCGTAAAGAAAAATCTCTGCAGAGAAGAAGTGCCATGCAGACAATGTGTACATAATAATATTTAGGACGTTATACCAATTGAACTAGCTCCTTGGTAAGTTCATCTAAGACTCGTGTTAAGGGTACTTGTCAACGTATATTTAAGAAATGTAAAAAAAAAACAAACAAAACGACAAACGCGTTCACGACGCTAACCCTTGCGGAATAGTCGGAGGATTTTATGGCCACCCCGAATCCACGTGTTGACCAGATAGTCAGTAATCAATGTGACAAGTGGTAGACCGTGTCGCTATTTACGAGAACTAATTATTACCTGTTCGGGGAACAGGTAGATTTCCTCACGATGTTTTCCCTCACCGTATTATGTGGTGCATTTCGCAAATGTATTTTTATTATAATGAATCGCTGTATACGGTGCATTACTTAAATGTCAGTTCAATACAAAATGACATCATGTACTGTCAGTCAAGCGTTATTGTCTTGAGCATCTTCAGTAGCCAATTGGCTAGAAGTCTAAGTCTGACCTTAATCTACATATACATTCACGTTCTTTTAACCCCTTTCGCCGTGAACCCCAGATATACACTTCCTAAGTCACTTTTAAGCATATACACATAGCACATATTGGTATTCTCATATCATATTACCAACCTGTCTTAAAGCTATCCAATCGCCCGTTAATTTTAGACCTTGCCTTTAAGGAACCCAAATATAACCCTCCCCCTACCCTCTAGATCGACCACCGCGGCCGTGAGGAGGCTCTAGAGCGAGGCTTCGGAGCGGCGGTGGCTGCGGCGGCATTGCCTGGGGTTCGCTACGAGCCATTCGACTTCCATGCCCAATGTAAAGGCATGCGCTATGACCGAGTTAGTGTCTTGTTGGAGCGGGTGGACGCTGAACAGGTAATATATGGGCATATGATTATTGGCATTTATTGATTTAAACATATAGCGTCTCACTATAGTACATTCGCATTAAGAAAATAGTGACGTCATCATGGTGCCACGATTTGACTAATAAGACGTGAGAACTGTCTGGTTGACGGTTGTCTGCAATTGGTCAATATGAGTTTTTCTCATTTAGTCACGTCTCATTGGCCAGTTTTGCCTCTGATAATCATGACGTCACTATTTACTTAACGCGAATAGCCTATAGTATCGATATACCTTTAAATATTCCCGAATATACATATTACCAGTCCAATGTATAACCCTACCTCTATGCATGTACAGTCAACGCTAAAAGTGCAGTCCCAGTAACTTTTTATAAGATTTACGTTTATAAGACGATATCTTTCATTTCGAAGTACGCGAACGTATAGAGGCCATGACAATGCATAGTGGCGCCAGTTTTAAAATGTAAAATATTGTCTTTTGTTCTTATAAACGTAAACCTTATAAAAAGTTACTGGGACTGCACTTTTAGCGCTGACTTTAGACTTAGAGAGGTAGGGTTATACATTTGACTGGTAATTTGTGTATACGGGTACATGTAAAGGTATTACGATACTAGTGAGACGCTATATGTATAAAACAATTTCAACCTTTGTTAATACACAGCAATATAACTTTTGTTCATTTTATTCTTCACGTGATTATAAGTTAAGGCTTCTACTAAGTCAATCAGCTAGAGCAGTCTTGGAGGACATTATTAATTTGCAACTATTTATTGTTAAATCATAATAAAAAGTCTAATTGTATGTATATGGACATATGTACATAGAGGTAGAGTAATATGTATACACAGATACAAATATAGCTATACTTATACCAGTAAAACGCGGACTTTGAGTGCCATATACCTAATGATCCTCCGAAATTACGAATATGCGCACTCAAACCTCTAAACCCATAATAAAAAACAAGTGTATAGTATAGTATATGCATAGGTCATAAACCGTATGCTCTATCCCTTTACCCGTAGAAAGAGTTCGGCTACTTCGTGTCCCGCGGCGCCTCAGTCCAGAAGAAGCAATCGGGCGTGTTCCGCACCAACTGCGTGGACTGCCTGGACCGCACCAACGTGGTGCAGAGCCTCCTCGCCAGGAGGCAGCTGGTGCGGGCGCTGGAACGGCTCAAGGCCACCGGGGTCATGGATTCCAAGGCTGAGGAGATGATGAGGGGGGTGAGTAGTTGGTAGGGTGTGTAGGAATGTTTGTTACAGGAAACTGAACCTTACAGTACAAGGAAATTAGTACAACTTAGCATGAATATTGGGGTTACGATATCATAATGGTACATTGGTAACAGGTTGCTAGCCGATTGCTCAATACATTCTATTTACCTCTAGTTCCCAAGTCGCCTTCTACGACATGTCGCAGCAGCTAGTTAGCATTCTTTTTACGTACCAGCTAGCACGGGACAAGACCAGAATAAATCTCATACAATAATAATTAAAGTAGTGGTTTATAAGGGAGTCACAGTTTAGTACAGAATATAATTGACATAATTGCCATATACTTATGTTCGTCGCAATACCTATGTTTATATCACCAAAATGAATCAAAAAACAAATTTGAAAAAAATTATCTATCAACTTTTTCAAGGATTTTAGATAAATATAGAATAATAACAATCCCATCGTAAGCAAAAACTTTTCGCTGAATTTCATCCTAATTCTAAACGCAATTAATTCTGACAGAAACTTAAATTGAACTGCATTTTCAATTGTCACTCAATCACCATTCAATTTAAAGGTATGGGCGGACCACGCTGACATGATATCAATCCAATATTCCGGCACGGGAGCTCTCAAAACTGACTTTACCCGAACCGGTAAACGAACATACAAAGGAATGTTTATGGATGGAATTAATTCGCTAACAAGATACTACAAGAACAATTTCAGTGATGGATTCAGACAGGACTCAATAGATTTGTTCCTTGGCAAGTACAGTGTAAGAGACGGCGAAGGTAATACGGTTGTGTCGCCGCTAGAGAAACACAGGGAATGGAGGCATGTTTTCGTGAGTATTGTTCGTTTTATATTTACTATATTAAAAATAGTGTGATAAGGGACGGTTGCGGTTTGAAAGAAGAGGTAGTGACTAAGATTAAAAAGGGCATGCTTCGATGGTTTGGACATGTTATGCGGATGAATGATAGCAGATTGAGAAAGGAATATATGTGAGTGAAGTGGAAGGGCGGTTACGTAGGGGCCAGCCCAATAAGACATATAACAGTCAGATAGACGCTATATTGAAAAAGGGTGACGTTAGGAGTACTTATAACCCCCGAGTGTGTATGAGAAGATGTATGAGTGTCAATGAAGCGAAAGTGGTCTGTCAGGATCGGGACAAACATACATGCAATATATCCCTTGCGGGGTAGTCAGAAGTTTGAGTGTCTATATCCACGATTTCGGAGGCGGTAATTATATGGCTCCCTTTAGCACACGTGTTTAAAAAAAATAATTAGTCAGGAAACCTATCTGTTCTCGAACTGATAATAGTCAGTGCTTAAACGGTTTACCATATGGCATATTAAAAACTGACTATTTGCCACCGCATTGCAGATGTCGCCACCCGATCTACTACGCAAATTTTCGCGTTTGCCTTTTGTACTAGTCCCGCCTCAGGATTCGATACTCAGATACTATTACTCTTTCTCACCACTTACCCTCATTTACCCCACCAGTTACCCTCATTCCTGGTGGTGACGGCTGGCATGTTCTGCGCAACGGCTACCCTGTCGCCGCGCTTCTCAAAGGAGGTTTTACTCTGCATGATGGTCATGGCAGCGGCTTTTGGGGTCACCCTGCAGTATATTGTGAGGTTGGTAGTAGATTTATGCGATAGGACGATAAATATTGGTTTATTTAACATATGTATACATATGTCCCGTGCTAGCTTGGATGTAAAAAGAATAATATATATAAATAACTAGTGATCCGCTCCGGCTTCGCATGGGTATAAAATACCTACTACCTTTGCCTACTCCACTATTTAATGGATTATTATACATATAAACCTTCCTCTTGAATCACTCTATGTATTAAAAAACCGCATATAAATCCGTTGCGTAGTTTCAAAGATTTAAGCATACAAAGGGACTGAGGGACTAAGAAAGCGACTTTGTTTTATACTACGTAGTGCAGGGAAACGTAACTAGCTGCCGCTCGTTCCGGCATGTCGTAGGAGGCGACTAAGAGACTAGGGTTGCAAGGAATCTATTGGGCGATAGGTTAGTAACTTTTCACCAATATTCCATATGAGATAACAACCCCAATATTCATGCAAAAAGGTGACCTACTTGATATCATTATATTATCGAGGTTATATCCATTCCGAAAGGGATTAAGTGTATGTATATACGTTTACTGACGATCTTTTACCTCTTTAACTTAAGCATAACTATATATATGACTATATAATAATATATAATATTAGCCCATCACCCAATAATAATAATAAAAATCGTTTATTTACAGCCACAAAAACATACACAATACAAAAGTTTACAATAAAAAAAACTAAGGGGTATAACTTGTGCATGTTACTGTCGCAGCAAAAGGGTTCTAATTCAGCTGGGTATGTTGCCTCTGACAAACGCAACGCTGGTTTTATGTCAGAACCACTGGATACAATAATAGATGTCATTATATTATAAATACATATATTTTGTTCCAGAAACGGGCGCGATTACGTGGACTGGCCGCGCCTCGGAGGCACTGTGACGTCATCCGACGGTGACTCGCAGCGGTTATGATTGAGGAGTACCCTCTCATCGTAATTGTCTAGCTAACGCTCTCCTAAATAGATAGATGGCGCTGTATGAGATTGATACTGTGGCCGTTGTACTTATGTAGAACTTATATGTATTGTATAACGAATCTATTGGGCGATGGGCTAGCAACCTATCACCAATATTCCATATGACGTAATAATCCAAATATCCAAGTTAATAAGTGACCAAGAAGATGTTTTCTTGTCTCCAAGATTCTTTCCACCCTGAAAGGGTTTAAAGGTCGTGAACGTTTATGTATAGTGTGTATGTACATTTCGTTTACAGATGGATAGGTAAATAATGGTTTCGGAGAACAGGCTTTAAGCCTAGAGGTTTGAGTTCGATTCCCGGTGGAAGCAGTGTTTTTTTTCTTGATGATTATATAATATTTTCAGACATGATTACTTGAACTTGGTAATTTTTACTGGTATATTCAGTTGACGGGTTGGTTACTGTAACAAATCCTAAATATTTCAAACTACTATCTAAATACGAAGTATTTTTTACAAATCCGTTGTTTAGTCCACATAATAACGGAATTTTAATGTGTCTATATACATTCAGCGCTAAAAGTGCAGTCCCAGTAACCTTTTATAAGGTTTACGTTTATAAGAACAAAAGACAATATTTTACATTTCGAAGCACGCGACCGTATAGTGGCCATGACTATGCATAGTGGCGCCATTTTTAAAAAGAAAAATATTGTCTTTTTTTCTTATAAACTTGAACCTTGTAAAAAGTTACTGGGACTGCACTTTTTGCGCGGACTGTACATATGGTATAAGCACAGATAATATAATACTATGTATAAGTAATACGGTTATAGTATCTATCTCAAAGCGCGATTTTCACTGTTTCAAATCTTTATGCACGTTGGTAGGTAGGTCACATTCCAGGAGCCAAGCCTACTGATGGTTTTTGCTAAATCTCAGTTCAATATCACTTCAATAGTGTGAAGTTGTTACTGGATAGGCAAAATGCATTTGTTGTCTTGGTCCCCGTTCAATTCAAAATAATTACTAAAAAGAGATATACTTATATTCGGTACTTATTATCACGTAAATCTTCACAAAGTGAGCAACATACATAAAACATACGCTTCACGACTTGTGTACACACACTCCCTTTTTTATTATGGTGGGGTAGTCAGGCCCGAATGCCCATCTCCGAAATTTCGAAGGTATGTTAGGTATGGGTCATTCGAAGCCCGCGTATCACTTGATAGACAGCACCCAATGTGATAGGTAGTGAACCGTATGGCCGTATATAGGCACTGAATATTACCTATCCTGAGTGCAGTCTCAAATGCACTAGTCAGTATCTATATACGGTACCACAGTTTACCACTTATCACGTTGGATACTGACTATCACGTAAATAGTCGGTTTTGAGTGGCCAAAGACTATAACAACCACAGTGATGGTGGACACTCAATCTTTGACGACCCTAAAGGGTTTTACAGTCGTAAATGCATAATATCTTGACAACGAACTTTTTATTTAGTTTGGTTATGGTTTCAATAAATAGATATATAAAAGGAGTTTTGAGATCTCACTGGTATATGGTAAAAGTTGGTATAGAGTGGCCATGTTAAGGACCATTAATTTAGTTTATTAATGCTCAGTTGATGGTCACTTTACTACTGACTATCCTAAAAGGTTACATTCGTTATACATGTGTTATTTTGTCGGAAAAGGTTGTTTTAGTAATTTCAATGAAAACTTCAGGGTAGTATTAAAAAGACTATTAATGAATTCAAATCAATATAATTGTGTAATGAAATAAATAATATTATGAATATAATATAGAGTAATTTGAGTATGATAACTCCACTTATCACGTTCAGGACTGTGCTGGTTAAATGAGGTTTAATGCTATTAAGAGAGGATCTCTCTGACATTCCTGCAAGGGTTAACAGTATGTTCAACATTAATAATGACTAATTAATCGGATTAATAATAATTGATTAATAAATCAATGTAAATCTATATTTGTTTTAAGATAGATACACATTGTGAGGAAATATCTATACCTCAGAACATATACATATTGCTTTTACCCCTTCACATTATCTACTGACTATTTGGTGAACAAGTGTGTGGTGATTTTACTGATTTGATGATATGTTTACTCAAGGAATAACGAACGAGAAATATTAAGTTATGTTAAAATAAAGCATTTTTAAGTTTTTTGACTAAATTGGGGCTCCAACAGTTTTAAGTGGTCAGTTATATATCTTATAATACTCAACTCAAAACTATGAGATTTCTTCGTCCTATATATTTAGATTTCTTTAAACATTCCATAGTTTCTTTATTTCGTTAGCTAGACTACTGCTATGAGAGATCTTGTAGCTGTAGAATAAATTATATACACATAGAATAAAGAATAAATATATTTTCACAGTTAAAAAACCCTGACAAAAAATTTACTTAACCAAGGTCTAATTTTCTACACTTCTAAACTTCCGATTACCCCAAAAAGGATTCAATTCTTGACACATAAACTTTGAAAGTTTATGCATGTTTTTGATTTATATTTGAATTCTTTTTGATATATGTATGTGTTTATGTAATTTATTCTACAGTGAATATTGTAAGAGAATGTTCGATGATTTTTTGTGAACAAATTGTCGTTTTTAATTTGATTTGTATTGTTTTTATTGTACTTGTGTTAACACTACGAAATTATGTGGATTAATATTAGAGGAATTGTTATGCGATTAGTTCCAATTTTTGTCGGTAGGGTGCGTCTTTAAATGTCATTAAAATTATGTTGATACGAAAAATAGTTTTTTTATTTACACCCAAATGTTAGGTTTGAAATACTATTATTAAGGCACTTTGTAGCTTTTATCATTAATATCGTGAAAAAGGTGACCACGTTTTTTATATGATTAAAATGTGGGTAGTCATAGAATTACTCCCTCCGCAATAGGCTATTTGACACTATTAAAAATATATTACTAAATGTGGTCATCCTATTAGGTAATAATATAAAAAACCATAGTTAGCTCTATTTTATCCGAAAATATTTATTGATTTTGCAAAATAAACATAATAAATTCATATATTTTTTTGAATTTCTTCCTTCACGATAACGCTCTGTGATTGGCTACGCCTCGCGTGACGTCACACGCAAGTAAACATTGTTTATTGTTATGCACTTAGTGTGATTTTATCGTATTCCCATCGTTTTTTGTACTATTTTTACAAGAATTCCGCAGGACACTATTATCCAGTGATATAAACAATAGTATTTGCTCTCAAAAGGGACAAGAATGTTGTACATGCCGACAATAGAAACCTACCTAAGATAGACGCATTTATAGTTGCACTTTTCTTTAAAAATAACTCTGATTATTATGCTGCAGAGCTCAAAAATATAAAAGATGGTGTGTAAGTATCTAAGTATTTATTTATAAAGCTACTTTATATATTAATTTCCGTCGCTGTTTCACAAAATATATAGGTTATGTTTATTAATCCCCTTCAAATAGTGCACATGCAAGAATAATAACATAGTCAAGTACACAAAGTATATTTAAATTAATTACTGAATGTTGCTTAAACATATGGAATTCTCTGATACGCCTTATTACACACTCTATGTGAATCCGCAAACTAGCTAATATTTTTGTTTGCCGTACTTGATCTTTGTGTTTACTTGCCTGTGACGTCACGCAGATCATATGGCGTCCGCCATTACAGAAACAGCGTTTTTAGCGCGAATATTGTAATTTAAATTTTAACTTAATATTTTATGGAAAATACTGCAAAATTTGCAGAAATATACATGTGGTGTATTAATCATATGCTAACGAATAATTTGAAACAATTTTTCAAAATCAGTCAAATAGCCTATTGCGGAAGACATCCACATACCTCTGAAGTGTTTGTTGTCCTATAATGAAGATTATGCGCTAGGTCCCGTGTAAGTCGCGGACGCAAAATAATGCAAACCAGCTGCCGTTCTTCCCGGCATGTCGTTAAAGGCGACTAAGGAACTAAAGATCAATGGAATCCTTTGAGCGATGGGCTAGCAACCTGTCTCCAATGTTCCATATAACATCACTACCCTAATATTCAAGCCTAAAGTGACCTTGGAATAATCGTTTTCAAGGTTTTGTCCACCCCGAAAAGGATTGCAAGACTTGAATGTATGTGCAATGGATGAATAATAAAATAGACTAATACTACACTACTTGTACATGTAGTTTGTATGTATGTATTTAAATTATCTAAGAACAGTATTTACTAGACGGAAAGACGGGAGATTACGGATCCCTATTTTTCACGATCCTATCAAGCGCTTCATTGACATCCATACATATTATACATACTCGGTGGTTAATAATAGTATACTTATTAATAGTATATTATGTATTTATGTCCTCAGAGATTATATACATAACAAAGTATCTACCTATTACCAATACGAAAACAAGTCTAAAATCTAGTTCGAAGTGAAAGTGCTGTTTTGCCCGCAACAATACTTGCTACGTAATAGCTACTCGTAACTATGTGTACATTGTTATGTATACATCACGCTTGGTCGTTTAGGGAGTGGACAGAACTTTGAGGTGAATAGGTTATTACTAGGTGAATGTGGCTAAAATGGTGGTTTGTTTTGGGTGTATATATTTTTTATCAAATTCGCTACCCCAAGAATATAATCGGCAACCGGTGGTTGGTTTTCGAATGCTTTATAGTATTTACTACATACTTAGTATACAATATACTATCTATATCGTAAAAAATTATCGATATCGATTCGAAAATTATCTATATCGAAAAAAACTATTGAAATTTTAATTCGGTTGAAACAAATGGGCTATATAATTGCAAATAGTATTTAATATCTACTTGATTATAAAGGAATATGACAACCAGATAGACGCCATATTGAAAAAGGGTGACGTTAGAAGTACCTATTAATCGCCGAATATATATGAGGAGAAGTATAAATGTCAATGAAGCGATAATGGTTTGTTAGGATTAAGACAAATGGGGATCCATGATCTTAGCCTACCCCTCTATAGGGAATCTGGCATGGTGTGTATGTATGTATGTCAATAGTCTCTGCCTATAGCGTTAGGAAAGTAGATGTGTGAATAGATGTAGATAGATAGCTAACTAGCTTCCATTCTTTTTAACATGTCGTAGAAGGCGACTAAGGGTACTAGGGGTAAATGATATGTAATAAACGATTGGCTGTCAACCTGTCATCACCATACTATCACAAACCCATCACAATTATACTAAAACTTATGATAATATTAGTATAACGATTTCAACTATGGACCAGGTATTTTTATTTATTTTTTTAATTGGATATTATTACACCAATTGAACTAGTCCCTTGGTAAGTTCATTTAAGTCTTGTGTTAAGGGTACTAGTCAACGTATAGTTAAGAAATATATACATATATAATCAACAACCAGACTGGAAAGCAGACGAAAAGCGTAGTTCTTATTTCTGCCTCCATCAGGAATCGAACCCAGAACCTCACGATTAGCGTTCAGGTGGTTAACTAATCGTGCCACGGAGGTCGTCTAAAACGTATGAACGTACGTAACCGTTTAAAGGGACACAGGCATGACGTGTATGTGTTTATAAAATTATAGCATAGTTTGCGGTTTCCTTTTGCAGAGCTACTTACAATTGCTACCACTATAAATACCTACTTACTATGTTGATACCTATATATCTATAGGTATAGTTCGCCCTTGAAAAACCTCAAGATCGTGTCAAAAGATTGTAAGACTACAATTACGTATTTAAGTCGTTTAAGTCTTTAAGTTTTTAAATATGTCCAACAACGTGACAAAGTATTGTCGGATTTCGTCTTAGCTTTAGCGATTCGTTGTGAATTTCGCTCATTACCAGTTCATTTCGCTTGGCTCTATGTGGTTAGTGATTGTTTGTGTTTGCTATTCGGATCCATTACTTTAGGCCCTATATAAAAACTATTTTAACTATAATCATTCATGTCTTTAGTAATGTATAGTAGGCCTATACAACTGAGTCGAAACGTCTGGTGATATAAAAATATATCTTTATTAATTTATCGTTATATGACCCGGTCTCACATAGTAAATAATAATGTATAGTATTCTTATATCTGTAAGTAATTCATTTGTAACTTAAATTGTTGTATTAACACGCAGCACGTATCAATTGAAAAATCAATTGATACGGTACACACTGATATGAACGAGCACCTGCCATGTTGGATACTGACTATTCTGTGTAACTTAGACTTCGAGTGACCAAAGCCGTTCATATATAGGTTATCTCCAAAAGGACAGTACAGCGAATAATATTATTTATTTGCCTCCCTTTTCGTATCCGAACATCACAGCTTCACCCGCACTGGAGTGTTGGTCGTGACTGGCCCGTTCTGTTGCGTAAGTCCTAGGTTCAAACAGACTTTTATCTCAATAGCTTACTCTGACACGATCGGTTAACGTGCTCGACTTAAATGCACACGACCAACAAACTGGGTTTCGGTTTTGGGTAGACGTAAACAGTTAGTTGCTATGACAACCTTTAGTTCCTTAGTCTTCACTATCACATAGTATAAAACAAAGTCGCTTTCTCTGTTCCTATGTCCCTTTGTATGCTTAAATCTTTGAAACTACGCAACGGATTTTGATGCGTTTTTTTAATAGATAGAGTAATTTAAGAGGAATGTTTATATGTATAATAACATCAATTAAATAGTGGAATAGGCTATATATTTTATTCCCGTGCGAAGCCGGAGCGGGTCGCTAGTTTACTTTATAGATAGGTTAGATCTAATGTTTTGTTACTTTTACATACGTATACGCCACACTCGTTTTCTTGTAGAGAAGTAAGTAAAGTACATTTTTCCTGACCTGGCATACAACATTATTTTCTTGACATAATATATATTTACGAAATGCGTTGAATACTACGGTGAGGGAAAACATCGTGCCGAAACCTACCTGTTCCCTGAACAGGTAATAGTTAGTGCTTGTAAATAGCGATATGGCTTGCCACCAGTCACGTTGAGTACTAAATATCAGGCCAACACGTGGGTTTGAGGTAGCCATAGATTGACTACCTCCGCGATTGCGGAGATGTATACCTGACCCTCTTACTACCCCGCTTGGGTTAATGGTCGTGAAAGCGTATCTTTGTTTGTAGAATAGGAAGTTCTTAACGCCCTTTTTCAGAATAATGTAAAATTTAGGCCAGTTTTACTGAAAAATTCGCTTATTTTGTTAATCATCCCTTATGTAGTTTAACTTTCATAAATGCATTTGAAGCGATATTTTTAATAAGTATAAACATACATATGTATAACATTCAGTGTCCTGCTGTTGTAGGTGTATATGTAGTAAATTTCTTAAGGGTTCTTTGGAATATCAGCGTTGGCACTGTGAATTTCACACAATCAACATTAGCTGAGACAAATCCTATTCACACTTGCGCGGGGTTGCCATGTGCGCTTGGTTCCATAAATGTAAATTATTATAATATATTAATTCTTTCCTCTATTTGTGTTACTGCGTCTAGTGTGAATAAAAGGAATTTTATTTTAAATGGAGCGAATTTGTTTCCCAGAATAGAGAAAATTAGAATGTCTGCTCTACTACAGAAATAAAGGCATAATTTAAGCGTTATTTCTATGCATAAATGCTGTTGCTAATAAACTCTTGATGAAATTAGTAAGCCTGTCAAAACAGCTTGCGTATTACACAAAATCAGGAAATATCTAGACCACAAGTTGGGACCTGGCTAAGCCCTAGATTAATTTAGAACTCAAGTGAAAGTGCTAGACTAAAGGTATGCTATCTGAAATAGTATCTGGACGTAAATAGGTTTTGAAGATTTAGTATTCTTATAGTAGTAGTATATATATAGTTTTGCATACAGTTCCTGAATCCAATTAATTTAGGTAATTTTGAGTATATCTTAAGGCTTATTGCAAGTAATTAAGGGGTTATGAAATCTATTGGGCGATGGGCTAGCAAACTGTCAGCATTAATCTACATAGTATATCAATGCCATCACAACCCCAAAGGTTTTGCTAAAAGTGTCACAGGAAAAACTATCTTCGAGTTTCTTAACCACCCAAAAATATTAAGGGATGTTAATGTGTATTTGTAAATATAAAATAACATAATGTTTCAGGATTTGTTCTTATAATTACAGTTACTTTTTTAAAAGCAGATAATATAAATAATCTCTTGTTAGGAAATGTTCTTACAACAATTAACGATAACTACACTAACTATACTTACAGAGCAGAAACGCAGTTACTTATACTCCATTTAAATCCTACACTAAGTCACAATTTTATAGGAAAGACAAAAAAGACAAACGCGTTCACGACTTCCCTTGCGGGGTAGTCAGAGCTTCAGGTGTTAATCTTCGCAATCGCAAAGGTAGTAATTCTATGTCTACCTCGAACCCACGTGTTGACCAAATAGTTAGTACTCAATGTCACAGGTGGTAAGCCATGTCGCCATTTACTAGCACTAACTATTACCTGTTCGGGAAACAGGAAGGTTTCCTCAGGATATTTTCCTTCACCGTAGTATTCGACCAATTTCGTAAAGTATTTTTATTACGAAAATATACACAGAAATACATTAAACTTCATTTCTATTGCTACAAGCTCAAGCGGGATTTGAACCCTGTACCCACTGATACAGAGCCAAGCCCCAAACAACTAAGCTAAGTGGAATTACAGGAAATCGATATGGAAAGTAAAACATCCATTACAACATTGTACAATAGGTAATAAGCCCTAAACCCTTATTAGCCTGAAGGGATAGTTGTGTAATGGACTTCGTGGTCTCAGCTTCGATGCCCGTATTGGGCACTAGTGATCGTTTTGTGCTCTGTTGATTTATTTCTATGCAAAGTGCTGGTTAAAGTGTTAGGGGGGCAGAGAGTTCACTCCGTGTAATACTGTTTCAAGAAGTAATTGTTCAGTTACCCTTCCGGGGTAGTCGGAAATTCGGGTGTCCGTCTCAGCAATAGCGGTAGTAACTCTGTGTTTACCACCAATATTTTTACTTATACGTACTTTAATCTCTTACATTTACGTCCTTATATCTCTTTCGGGACGACTGAATATCAGAGATACGATATTATTCAGTCACATTTTAGCATGAATATTGGCATTGCGATGTTGCATAGAACTTTGGTGAAAACTAACCCATCGTCCAATAGATTTAATTTACCTCTAGTTCCTCAGTCGCCCTTTATGACATGCCGGGAAGAACAGCAGCTAGTTAGCATTCTTTTTACGTCCCAGCTAGGATCGGATGAGTTTGATTCAGATTGTGTAAATGGTAAAGTAAATAGGATTACGTTTTAGTTAACTCATTGTCAGTTATCCACAACATTACATAATGTCTTATGTCGTATAGACTTTAGTATAGTTTAGATAAATAAATAAGATATATATATATATATATATATATACCTCTACCGTCGTTTGATAAACCGTAAAATCAGCGATATGCTATTAGCATTTGTCTCTAAGTAGAGGTGTCAATCGGGATACTTCACGACCATTATCCTTTGTAGAGTAGAAAGAAATTCTCGTGAACATATTTTCTTTTATGGTGTAAATAATCTTTGGCCACATCTAAACAATTTTCCACCAGTTTGAAGAGTTACAACTTTTTAGTCTATTCAGTCAGGATCCCGTGTCATATAGGACGTAAAAATATGCTAGCTACAAGCCTTTCTTTCCGAATTATTATCGTGGGGACTAGGAGTCAATAGAAATGGATTCTATTTAGTGATGGGATACCAATCTGTCACCAAAGTTTAATATTATTTACATTACAACCCTCGTTTTATTACTAAAAGTGACCTATTATATAATGTCTTCGAGGTTCTGTCAAGCACATAAGGGATAAAAGGACACACATGTATATGTATGTTTAATAACTAATGGGAGTTATCGCGTATGTTTTTATATAATAAAGTTACCTTTATATGTCAGATTGAGTCTGCCCGTGACCATGGCTGCTGCAACGTAGCCGAAACGTCGGGTTAATAAAGGTAACTTTACTATATAAAAACATATGCGATAAAGCCCGTTAGTTATTAATCATGAGTATAAATCGCGAATCTCTTAAAACTATGTATATGTATGTTTAATAACAACCATGAAACCTTATAAGGCAACAAGAAGACAGGCATATAATAAGCAGAGCTGGTAAAAACAATGCATTGAAGCTGGCAAAAATGTCAGCACACCGATTCACACAATGCGAAAATATCTGACCCAGTTCCCATAGAAACAAAGGGTGCTATTGTATACTCTGTTATCTAACAGCGAAAATTAGTCCATACCCGAAAGGTTTTTGTCCAAAATACTGACCTCTTTAAACGTTATTTAACTTCGCACAAAAACTAGGCACATGTCATATAATAGTTTACTAATCGTACGAAAACGTAATTACTTGTGCTATGTCATATAATACTTATACTATAATAACTCGTATGTATAAGTATTTAAGTACTCTTGACAGCTTAGCTATAGATTTGTAAGTAGGTAACATTTATAGATAAGAGATCAATGAGGAAATATAACATAGAATAATATTAAAATGCTCACTAAAAATACTGTTTTGTACACCAAAATAATACAGTCCCAACCCAAACCTAACCTTTGCTGTGTATATTTTGGTGTACATTTCAGTATTTTTGATGTGCATTTAATTATGTTCCATACATAATGGGGAACACTGCTTATTTTAAGAAATAGGCTCACTGACTGTATATAATATATACACTGACTATTTTCAATGTATAATTATTATATATGTCATTTTAGAACATTACCTATGTGTGTATGAGTACTGATTATCTGGTCGACACGGGGGTACTAGCTACTAGGTACTGTAGAGTTACTAGCTCCGTAATTGCGGAGATGGACACGCGAACCTTTGACTACTCCAGAGGGGTTTTTGGTCGTGTTAATGTTTAAGCATAGATTGTTCTATAGAGAGCATGTGATAGAGATTATAAGTACGAATAGTCAGTGTATATGCCCATTATTATAAAACATTACTGCTTATTTTAGCAAGGATTTATGTTGGCTTATGTAGTAAAACGTGTGCTTCGCGAGTTTCGCAGTAATGCAAGTGAAAATCTATTTTGATATATTTGTATACTAGCGACCCGCTCCGGCTTCGCACGGGTATAAAATATATAGCCTACTCCACTATTTAATGGATGTTATTTTACATATAAACCTTCCTCTTGAATCACTCTATCTATTAAAAAAACCGCATCAAAATCCGTTGCGTAGTTTCAAAGATTTAAGCATACAAAGGGACATAGGGACAGAGAAAGCGACTTTGTTTTATACTATGTAGTGATGATACACACACACACACATTAAAAAAACGTATATGCCTACCTATAGTATATGTACTAGTATACGACCAACAATAACATCGTCAAGTATATGTCACTAGGAATAAATTGAATGCTGCAATTATGAGAGGCTGTCATCCTTGTATCTAATAATCACCATCAGATAGAACACAGAAATGCTAAAAGGCTGCTTCCGTATGTTATTTATGTATGCACTCAGGTATTGGCTGTTTATTTACTTTGCAACGTAGAATTCTTTAGTAATGGGAAGACTTCGTGAGGAAATAATAATGATATTTAGACACTATTACAGCAATTTAACTAGCCCCTTGCTAAGTACGTTAAAGACTTGTGTTAAGGGTAGTCAGGTAAAGGTAGTCAACGTATATTTAAGAAATGTACTTATGATAAATAGATAAATACATATATAGAATATATAATCAAAATCTGGAAAGCAGAAGGAAGCGTAGTTCGTATTTCAGCTTCCACCGGGAATCGAATCCGGGACCTCACGATTAGCGTTCACGTGACTAACCAATTGACTTATTTCACCTAAATACAATAAAAAAATATACAAATATATAAATTTGTAAATATTTGTATGCCAAATAATTAGATATTGTCTAATTTTGTGTCATAATAAGAATACAATGCATCGCTTGAAACAGTAATTCGTGCGGTTGCTTAAAAATCACATCATAATTCTCAACGCTTGAAAGACACACTAACGTATATTTACGTTTACGTAACGTTGAAGTATAATATCGTGATGAAACGTAGAATTCACTGCACAAGATAGATATATAGGTAATCTCCCCAGAAAATTTTGTTACGTATAAAATGAAATGAATTTCTTTTTATTTAATATAAGAATCACAAATTTCACTTGTTGAAAGAATATATATATATAGTATAATGTAATGTTCTGTGTTATGATGTTCGATATTTACTAGAGACAATTGTTATTGACATGTTTAGAATTAATAAATATATAATAAATATATTAATAAATATAAGCGTGACAAACTTCATCACATTCGAGCTACACAGATATTACATGTCAGAAACTCACGGCGAGGGAAAACATTGTGAGGAAACCTTCCCGTTCCCTGAACAGGTAATAGTGCTTGTAAATGGCAACATGGCTTACCACCTGTTATATAGAGTACTGAATGTCTGTCAACACGTGGGTTGGAGGTGGCCATAGAATTACTACCTCCGCAATCGCAGATATGGACACCCAAAGCCCTGATTAGTACTCAATCTGATTGCTTGTTGGATATAATACCGTATACAAGCACTGACTGGCCTATACTCAAGAACAAGTACATTCCCTTATGGTATTTCTCATACATATAAAGGTACGTCTTTCAAACCTTTTCGGAGTGTACAGAACTTTGAATACAAGAAATAACATAAGTGAATTTTAGGATAACTATTAAGGTTGTGATAGTATCAATATAGGTTATATAAGATAGTTACTAAAAGACAAACGCGTTCACGACTATTAACCCTTGCGGAGTAGTCTGAGGTTCAAGTTACCTTCTCTGCAATCGCGGAGGTATTAATTCAATGGCCACCTCAAACCCACGTTTTGACCAGATGAGTACTCAATGTGCCAGGTGGTAAGCCATGTCGCCATTTACAAGCACTAACATACCTAGTCCCTTATTCACCTCCTAAAACGAACTTAAAAACGTCACCTCAACCGGGAATTGAACCCGGAACCTCTATCCATTTATAACCATCGTACCATGGAGGTCAGTTGCGTTACCGAAAGTCATTGAAGGTCGCTATTGCTTTTACGACATGCTGGCTATAATTGATTAATTGGTCACCAAGGTTTTAAGGTTTTCATTTTTATAAAAAAAACCTTCTTGTCAGGATATCTGGTTTCCTGTCTTTGTGTATGTATGGATGTACGCACCTAAGAAGAGATGAGAATTCATGCCTTTGAGTATACTTAAAGGATAAAGGACGA
Organism: Leucoptera coffeella; assembly: GCA_030578115.1. NCBI lineage: Eukaryota > Metazoa > Arthropoda > Insecta > Lepidoptera > Lyonetiidae > Leucoptera > Leucoptera coffeella. The sequence continues at coordinate 132,766 of JAMBLF010000822.1, read as the reverse complement.
CCTCCGTGGCGCGATCGGTTAGCCGCCGGAACGCTAATAGTGAGGTCCCGGGTTCGATTCCCGATGGAGGCAGAGTTAAGAACTACGGTTTTCTTCTGTTTTCCACTCTGGTCGTTGATTATACAGGGTGGCGCATTCAAAACGGTCAGTATGGGAAAGTCTGAAACTATAAGAGATACGAAGATTTGTTTTTAGGAACCATGTCACCGATTTTGATAAAAAGAAAAACTGCATTCATACTTTCTTTGAAAAAAACAACTGTATCCAGTACGGGAATCGAACCCGGTTGCTTTGAAAAAATAAAATGGCCCTTTTCACTTTTTCTTTTTAAATATCGATTGTGTAGGTCTTAAGCTGTAAATGTCTCTATGAAACATGGTGTCGAAAATGAATAAAATGCATTATTTTGGCATACTTTAGTTTATCATAGTAGTTTACATACACCGCGTAACAATATTCAACAGACATGTAAAATTGTCTCTATGGCTGTTTGTAGTTTTGTACTTCCCTACTTGTTACATACACCATATCATGTGGCATTAGCATTGCATTAATCGTTTTAGGAGGTTTTGTTAGCTACAGTAATCAAAAACTAACAATCTATTGAAAAGTCCAATAACATTGACGTTACACAATATTAGAAAATTTCTTATGGGATTACGTTAAGGATGAATTTTACAAAACAAGCTATGACACCATTGAAGACCTAAAAGTAGAAATAAAGTCAATTGTTATGCAAATTCACCACATGAAAATACAAAATTCAATAGCAAGATCGTTACCTAAATGTGTTGAATATTGTATTGAAAACAACGGTGGTCACTTAGAAAACCTACTATGATAAACTAAAGTATGCCAAAACAATGCATTTTATTCATTTTCGACAACATATTTCATAGAGACATTTACAGCTTAAGAACTACACAATCGATATTTAAAAAGAAAAAGTGAAAAGGGCCAATTTAATTTTTCAAAGCAACCGGGTTCGATTCCCGTACTTGATACAGTTATTTTTTCAAAGAAAGTATGAATGCAGTTTTTCTTTTTATCAAAATCGGTGACATGGTTCCTAAGAACAAATCTTAGTATCTCTTATAGTTTTAGACTTTCCCATACTGACCGTTTTGAATGCGCCACCCTGTATATGCTATAATTGTATTTATCTATGAATAATAAGTAAGTATATATTTCTTAAATATACGTTGACTAGTACCCTTAACAAAAGTCTTTAATGAACTTACCAAGGGGCTAGTTCAATTGGTGTAATAATGTCCAAATATTATTATTATCATTATAAAAGGTTTGATGTTTATGTAGTTGAGTTTGTACGAGTATACTTAGTGGTTTTTTTTTTTACTTTGTGCATACATACGTACACTACTCCCGAAAATTCCTAGTAACTGAAGTGCAAATATTATTTATTAAAAGTTATTTAATAGGAGGCGACTAAGAGAATAGGGGTAAATAGAATCTGTTAGGCGATAAGCTACCAACCTGTCACCCATGTTTCATATAACATCACAACCCCAAAAGTGACTTAGATCTATTATCATCTCAAAGGATCTGTCCTCCACGAAAAGTATAAGACGACGTGAATGTATGCCTATATATATGTACAAGATCAATTCAAAATGAAAGTGTTAGGCCAAATATTATTTAATTTGGATATTTAATTTGGCCATTTTGGATTATAGTGTTTAAAAGTTACCCACTCAAATTTACAAAACAAACGAACGATGTTCAATAGCCACTTACAAAATTTCACAATTGCGGAGGAAGTAATTCTATAGTCACCCCCAAGCCACGTGTTGACCAGATAGTCAGTACTCAATGTGACAGGTGGTCAGCCATGTCGCCATTTAAAAACACTGTCAGGGAACTGGTAGGTTTTCACATGATGTTTTCCCCAATGTAGTATTCGGTGTATTTCGTAATATGTGTGCGAAATTACTCCCTGTATCAAAACTTAACTGAACATCATCTGAACATCATACTCACTTGTAAATGTTATGTAACATGAGTACAATATCTCTTAATTATTCTTAAAACTCTCTCATAAGACTTTTGACAACAATAGCATATTCCGCTATCTTTTAGCAATCAATGAAACATCGGAAGTACCAACATGACGATTGTAAACAAATAGAGCTTTAATAATATTTTGATAATGGAACATTGTTATATAATATTTTGCAACGAGAACTATAAATGAATAACTCGGGTTTGTTTGAAGTTATAGTTTAGTTTACAATTTAATATACTTTATATTAATCATGGATTTTTACTACACTACACTATAATACATAGATTATTATTATATTATATATGTAGAATTTTGGTCTGCGTAGTTATGTTGATTCCTGATTGGTTAAATAATTTTGTAAGTAAGGATCCAGTGTTCTGGTTTATGTCTTGTCAGGGTCCTTAGATAAGTGGCAAAACGCTATAAGACAAAAGACAAACGCGTTCACGACCATTAACCCTTGCGGGGTAGTCAGAGGTTCAGATGTCCATCTCCACAATTGCGAAGGTAGTAATTCTATGGCCATGTAGCCATTAATTCTGTAACATTGAGTACTGACTATCTTTTCAACTCGTGGGTTCGAGGTGGCCATAGAATCACGCTATAAGAATCGAAATCAAAATGTATAGGATTGACTTACGCCTTTGATAAGTCCTGAGATCTTTCATTACGAATTGATTTAAACATTTAGTATTAGAGCATTTGGCCATTTGTATAAGGGATCAGTAGCTTTCATTAATTAAGTGAATAAGTGTTGGTGTTTGGTGTTTTTATGTGTCACAAGCATTACTTTAATTATTGAATGGGCATATAGTTTTATTTATGTTTAGTCAGGCTATTGGGAATTATTAAGACTCTTTACAGAAAAAAATATAACTATTGCTTATCTGTCTGCATTTCATATTTACGCAAAATAACTATGCCTCTATTATAACAAACAAACACACAATTTCGTATATATGTGTGTTATAAATCAAACTAATAAATAAGTTGGCAGCATACATTAATTACCAAGAAGAAAAGATCGGTCGGTCATGACGGCCTGAATATTTCCAAGTTAAAGGCATGGATACACTGAGCATACTACAAAATATACTTAGAGATGTCCTTTTATGGGAAAGATTTGAAACACAATAATTGTTTGTTTATCCTAAGTGTAAGTATAGCTTTTATGTATATATATATGTATAATGCGCTCTTTTAAAAAAATTATGTTGAGATTTAATTGATTTGTATATTTGGTGCTACATTTCCAGCCCGTTGATTCCGTGTTTCTAGAGGTTTGTATGTCATCTTTTAAGGCACTGGGGTTTCTTTTCAATATTTTACAAACAGAACTTATTAAATTAGTATAAAATAAATATAAGTACTTATATTTATAAAATAAACACATTTATTTTATTATTTTGATCTTAAGTTTTCAGTTAGATCTTACATTTTTGATCCACATCATCACCTAGACAGCACTAGATCAAACACTTCCACTTAAATTAAATTAACACCTCGAACACCACATTAATTACCTCAACCACAAACGCGTTACCGCCGCGTCCTCGAAGTTCAGTGCAGCCGTAGCCTTACAAACCACAATCAACACTTGTCCATTAGGTAACATTTAATAGGCTCACGTGCGTATTGTAAAAATAGTTCCCAAACACGTCCGCCAGTACAATAAGCCTGTAAAACTTGTAGTGGAAAACAGCCGGTACTTTATCTAACCGACAAACGATACAATAATTATGTTATGAGATGAGGGAACATGGCGTGAGGTAACCTGACTATTTAAACCAAATATATGCTTTACGATTACAGCTTGCAAGGTAGTAAACGGTTCACGTAGCCTTTTATACATACATATAGATTCTCATCCTTCAATCACTGTGACATTTTTAGCATAAATATTGTACTTGTGATATTATATGCAACACTGGTGACAGGTTCCTAAACACCCATGATCCCATTTACCCTTAGTCCCTCAGTTGCTTCTTACGACATGTCGGGAAGAACACCAGTTCGTTAGCATTTAAGTATCATTTATTGTCGTAGACTAGCACGGGAAGTTATTGATTTTATGGTTGCCTAAAAGGAACTTGTAAAATATATGGTATGTAGACCAACAGCGACTTAAGAATAAAATAGTTTGAGTGTCTATCTCTACAATTGCGGAGGAAATAATTCTATTGCCACCCCGCAGCCACTTGTTGACCAGATAGTCAGTACTCAATGTACTCAATGGTAGTTAACCATGTCGCCATTTCCAAGCAGTGACTTTTACCTGTTCCAAAGGTAGATTATAACTTGTTTTGTTTTTGCCTTCATAGTGGTTGATTTATTTTTATTGTGAAATTGTTTCAATAACAGTTAATCTATTTATTTTCAGATATACATTTAACTATTGCCTACACTGAGATGCCCGGAAGAAAAGCAACTAATTATGATTCTATTTACGTCCCAAGCCAGTACGGAACACAAGTAAACAATAAATATTTAATCTCAAAAGATTACTACCAGTATTGTCTAACAATGTCGTGATAAAACTCATTATAAATCACCTCATAAGAATATTATTCAATCTTGATAATAACTTAATAGGATACTTCCTATAATAAGGTCTTTCCTTGTCGTTTAATTTGCCTCTTATTTAATATGGGATGCTGATTGTCTGGTGAAAAGTGGCTTTTAAGTGGCCAAAGATTGATGGAAAATGTAAAACTAAATGTAAAAATATGTACTATATGTAACTGACCTTCTATCGCACTGAAATTTATTTATATGTGTATTAATATGTGACGAAGATGCTTTCATATCTCCAAGGTTCTGTCCATCCCTAATAGGGATTGAAGGATGTGAATGTATATGTATATTGAGTGTACAAATAAAGACCTTTACAAAGACGATATGAAGGTTGTCACTCGCCTCCTTAACTACAAAACATAAACATACGCTTCGCGACTTGTGTATACACACTCTCTTTATATTATGGCGGGGCTGTCAGAGGCTTGTGTGCTCATCTCCGAAATTTCGAAGGCATGTTTAGTATAGGTCTGTCCAAGCCCGCGTTTCACTAGATAGACAACACCCAACGTGATAGGTCTGAATCGTATCGCCGTATACAGGCACTGGCTATTACCTATCCCGACGAATAGGCGGGTTTTCTTCACGATGTTTTCCTCATCTTTAGCGACTATAAATTATGTAGGTAAATGAAAAAACACATTTAAATTTCATTCATGGGTAAATGCTAGAGCCGGGATTCGAACCTAGGACTTTTCTCACAAGAAGTCAGAGGTCATACACACTGCAGAGGCTATAACTACTTAAAGGATAGATCTCCCTAGCTACATTAAAGGACAAAACTATCGTGATGAGTACACACGCTATAGTTTATATTTGTTGGAAAAACATCTTTATATTATCAATAATCTTTTGTTATGGATAAACAAATGCCCTGGTTATGTTTGTTTATTGTTATCGTTAAGAAATTAATAATATTATAGAAACTGAAGAATTGTGATATAATTGATGATGAAAGATATTAGTTTCCCTATAATAGCGGAGTACGGTTCCTTATATTATTCTCTTTTTTAAGAGCTGGATGCCCTTACTTGTACTTATTTATGTTATATGGTAGTGTACTAAGCTAAAGCGAGTTGCTTACTATGCTAGGAAACGCTGCGAAAAAATGCCTAATTAGTGCAAAAGTAAATAAATAGTGTCTCTTTAGTTTGGAAATAAACACCATTTTGTATGGGTACATAAGTTTCACGATCAAGCTAGCGTACCCATAGATGATCTCCAAACCCGCTTATCTTAAAGCAACAGAGTTTTCACATAAAAATAGTTCATAATTAGTGCCTCCAAAATCCAAATTTTCATAACGATTGCTTTTGCAGGAACAGAGTTATTTAACAAGACTTTTTAAATGGTTCTGACATAAGACCAGCGTTGCGATTGTCACCAAACGCAACATACCCAGCTGAGTAAGGTCCCTTTTGCTGCGACAATAACATGCACAAGTTGTACCCTAGTTTGTAAGTTTTTATTGTAAACGTTTTGTTTTGTGTATGTTTTTGTGGCTGTAAATAAACGCTTTTAATTATTATTATTATTATTAAATTCATACGGAGGTAGTGTATGTATTTTGTATGCTGGCGTGCAAAAATAGTGCTCACAAATGGGGAGGTTCTCTTATGATAAATGTTATATGAAAAAATAGTGCCTGAGAATCTGCCTCTGGTATATTGAATACTTAATGCAAATTTGCAGGGGAATTTTCAAAAACCTTGGTTACAAATGTATCGACGTACAGTGGCCATTATATTTACTAGTAAAATTATAAACCAAGATGTAGCATTATATTATAATATAAGTTAGCATATGTTTTGATTTGTAATAAATCAAGTTGTGTAAGGAATATATGTATTTATATTATATACAAAGATTCACGCTGTTTCTCTTTCATGATTATATATGATGTGTATTAAAAGTGACCCAGGAGAAAAATTAGTATCTCCAAGGTTCTATGCACGCCGAAAGGGATTAAAGGACACATATGTGTATGTGAATCTATGTATACGAGTATGTATGTACCAACTGACACATAGTTCCAAATACATCATATTAATGCGCATAGATGAATAGATTAGTCTTCGTTACTTCAGCAAACAGTCGCATCCTTGACACGAGGCATTGATGCATTACCAATTACCAACTGCTTTTTTCTAATCATCAGTTTTAAAAACGGACGTTTGTTTGTACTGTCTAATTAGGTGCCAGTCTTCTTGGTGTTTTAAAGAGTAGGAGTGGATGTAATCTTATGGTGATGGGCTAGAAATCTGTCATAAATAAACCATATTTAAAAAACGTAAAATATACGCTTCATGACTTATGTATAGACACTCCCTTTTTCGGTGGTGGTAATCAGAAGCTTCAGTGGCAAAAATTTTTTTTTCGAAATTTCAAAGGCGTGTATGATATGGGTCACTCGAAGCCCGTGTTTGAATATATAGACAGTACCCAATGTGATAGGTAGAGAACCATATCGCCGTATATTACCTATCCCGAGGGATGAACAGGTTTCCTCTTCTTCGATGATATCCCTCACCGTTAGCGACTGTAAATTGTATGTAATTGAAAAACACTTATCATATTTCATGCATTGGTACATGCCAGAGCCGGGATTCGAAATTAGGACCTTTCTCATAAGAAGTAAGAGGTCTTACCCACTGGGCTACAGCCGCTAAGTTATGATAATATATAGTAGAGTTAGCTAATTAAAATTAAAGAGATATTAAGTCTTTGAGGTTTTTGGCATTCGGATCCGAAATTCGTCGATCGCAAATTTTATTTATTTACTATTGCATTCAAATTTACGTAACAAAATGTCATTATACTATTCAGATGAGTGCCATGTGAAGTATACAACCAACTAAAAAATATCGAGGTGATAACCTATTAGCTACATCTAATAAACAAAAATATAAGAATAGCACTAAAGCGAAAACGTTTTTCAAATTTGGGAAAAACGGAATATTCTGATACCTTAGTAGAAAACGGTATGTTTACAAGTATAATAATAATATATAATTAAAATTAATATTTTGAGAATTTTACCTAAAAGGTGAAGTCAGTATATTACGCTAGTATACAATATTCGTAAACGTATTTAAGTGTTTATAAGTTTCCTTTGTAATCATATTTACACAATACATGTAACATATTTGTTGGTACATATAACTTACGTTATTTATTAGTTAGGGACTTAAATTTGAGTTATAAGCTGCCTTATTTACGTTTTATTGTAAGAGACAATTAAGGGACTAATTAGGAACTTCGAATTCTATTGAGCTAAGGGCTAACAACCTGTCACCAATATTTTAAATGAATACCATCTCAACACTGCGCGGATAATAGCTTTAAATCATTCCAGACATATTTACACTAAGGTTATTCGACCCCCTAAAAGGATGGTACATGACTTTGTGGTATTTATGTACAGTATACTTGTTTTGCGATACCAGCTGTTGCCAAAATATATACTCTTCACGATCTTACTTGCAGGGATGCCAGAGTTACGTGTCAATCTGGCTTAATAGGGAGCATTCAAGTTCAAGTATGTCTTTTGCCTATCCAGATGGATGGGAAGATTTCCTTGTGTTAAAAGATTAAATTATTTGTTTCAGGATTTTCTTCGATTAAAATGTAGAATTTTATCTTTTCAATTTCCTTTCTCATAATAGTTTTTTTTTTAATTTAAGTTTAATCAGAATTCTTTACCTTAGAAAACTCTACCTTACTATAGAGACAAGAGACATTCGAGTCTCTACCTAACCATGAAGCTTAAAATAGAGACGTACATTACTCATAAGGGATATTAAAAGTGACCCTTACTTTTTACATTTTTCTCTGAAGAAATCATTGATCTCGCCCCTCCATCAACAGCCAGCCGTGTGGGGGAGCCATAGAGCCAGCTCGCCACAGCCAGTCGCTTGCGCAGCGTCGCCCGCGAAACTCGCGTGGCATTAGTTTCTGTACTCTTAGCCTTTTACGGAAAAATTCTGTCGCGGGTGTCGGTCAGAAAAGATCAGTTCCCAAGCTTATGTCACTTTGACATTTCGATTTATCCTTTGAAAACTTCAGGTCTTTTTTGGCGCGCGGGTGATGGATTATGTGCATGATTTATTTAAGAAACAAGTGTATGGAAAAGTGTACGTTTTTTTGCAAATCTAGTGCAACTGGGCCGCCTTGTTCCTGAATAAATAGAGCATTTGACAGGTACGTTCTTTATTTCTTCTTTCCATCAGACTAAGAACAGACAAAGTTTATGCCAAAAAAAAGGAAAAATAATGCAATAAGTAACAAAAGGAGATAAAATCAGTGCAATAAAAGCTAAGTACAAACAATTAGAGTAGCGATCGTGACACAGTGCCCAATAGCGCGGAGTTGAGATAAAAAATATGCAATGTTCCGTTCACTTTTGTAAATTGTTAACAAGATAACTATTGGTTGGTGTTTACTATTATTATGCAACGATACAGGTCTGAATCGAGCAGTGTAGCCTTTGCGAAATGAGCCGTTGCGGACATAGGTTACGAAAACTTATAAGATCTGACGCGGCCTTTATGTAGAGATCGATTTGAGCATGGGAAGAGGGCTTTAAGTTGATGTGTAAAAGGGCTTTATATAGATATGTATCTTTTGATTAATTTATATGTTCTAGACGACATAATTATCAGGTTGAATGGCTAAGTAAAGATTTAAAAATATGGTAGTGTAATTAAAAAAAATGCAGAATATTGTAGTAATATTAAAGCTTTATGTAAAAAATTTAAAAGTTCTTAATAAACTTGTATATGTAAGTCATTTTTTTACAAAATGTGAACAAAATCTTAATAAGAAAACCTATTGAAATGTATTTTCAAACAGATGAATTCACTTAAGAGCAATGAAAAGGAAAACCTCTAAACTTTACATGACATTGGTATAATACATAGAGATAAAACTCTAAAATTGGTAAAATTATAATGACTGATGAAAATAAACAATAAAACTCTCATACCTTCTAATTGTAGCAAAAAATGTATATTAGCACATTTATATACATTTTCGTTCTTCAATTCATTTCGAGGTAGGCAGAATTTTGCAGACATGATAATGTCCTTTAGGACACTCCAAAGCATGGTTTTGGTTTTGTGATGTTAAATGATAGGTCCATACAAAACCGAAAATGTATATAAAATGGCGACAGGTTACTAGACCTAGTCTCTTCCTACAATATGCCGGGATGAACGGCAGCTAGTTAGCATTCCTTTTACGTAAATTTAAATATATATCTCGTAATTAGCTTCCAGTGGTCGTGTAGTCAATAAGCGTGATCATTCAAGTGTCTAACCACATTACATGGTATAATACGAACGAAGCTTTTCTTAGGATTTGTAACTGTATAAAGTATATAGTATATACATACATAGCCTCTACGTCCCTAACGGGATAGACAGAGACTATCGATCGCCACCTGGAACGATGACCTGACAAATCTCTCTTACTTCACTCCAACAACTCTTAATTCATTCGATTTTATTCACCTTTTCATTTCATTCGGAAGATTATTTTATTATTTTTAATTATTTGATTATTGAATAAAAAAAATGTTACATGTCAATTCGAAATCAATATTTTTATAAGTTTTATTATTTTCGTGACATTTACATCAAACCTACTCCTGCAAAAAATATACATAAGTTCGGTGTACCTCAATCGTTGCAGGCTTGACTTTGAATCAATGGGTTCAGGGTTCAAATCCCGCTAGAGTAAGATGTCCAAATGAAATGTATATACAGATTTGTAATTTAATTGACTGTATGAGTGTCAATAAAAGCGAAAATGATTTGTCAGAATCGGGATAGATGAGGATTCGTGATCTCTGCCTTCAGGGTGTGATGTGTATGTATGTATGTTTATCGATTTCATACTATTCTGATCATACATTTCATTCATAACGTTGTGAGGGAAAATCAATGCCATCCATACCACATTCCGACAGGCGATTAAGATAGAATAACAGAAAACTAGTTTTTCATAATGGATCAAGATATCGTATTAATAAGCATACATTTCATTACTTTTGTTTTTGAGGTGAGAAAATTAACGGATATGGATTTTATATAATTTTTTTTCGTAGTTGATTTATTTATTTATATACTGTTTAACATAGATTCAACAAAATTTGCTCTCGTATACTTTCATTGACAGCCATATAATTCTAGTATGTATATTGTCGGTCTAGTTAGGTTAGGTTAGTTTAGTTTACCTCCTCATACACACTCGGCGATTATAAGAACTATAACATCAATCTTTTTTAATGTCTCGATATATTCCTATAATATATCTTAAGATAAATGTGCCGAGTGTGTGTGAGGCGGTATACGGATGTCAAAGAACTGTAATCGTTTTGCCAAGATCGAGATAAATACGTGTTCTCTGCCTATTCTCTGTAGGGATTCAGGCGTGATATATATGTATGTAGAAAATATATGAAAATTCTATGCAGCTTTTTGTTCTTAATGTGCGCCAGTGTATGTAGTAGATAGTTTATTGTATAAAATGACTTTTATTGTTTTGTAATTAAAGTTCATATTAGATTTCTTGTAAAGATACTTGTACATACTGGATTTCCTGCTAAAATACGTGTATTGTCACACTAGTAAGGGTTAAAGGTGATGTTTCTTTACTTGTGGCAAGACAAGACACTAATTAATGTTAATTAATCATACATATTACAAATAAGAGATTATTGATTATAGAGTATTGAGATTAGGATATCATTCATATGGTAAGTGAGCTAGCCCATCACCCAATAGATCCTTTTACACAAAGACCTCCTACGTAATACTGAAAAGAAAGGTATTTAGTTTTGACATTTTATTTACGAATATTATTCTTCAATCTATCTTAGTCTTGATTAACAAGTCTCTGCCTACCCCGAAACAGTATAAAGTCATAGCGATTAGTAAACGTTTAACCAAATAATCGATGTATCGATAAGAATCAAATTTAATATTGCTTAAGCATTTACCAATCTCAGCTCAAGTGTAGATAAGATGCATTCTGTAAAGATGGTTTTTCTAAGAACGCCGATAAGCTGATTCAAGATAAATTAATTACGAAATTAAGTGTTAAGCAATTGCTTAGAATGAAATGATAATTGCTCAGTTAATATGAGGAGCAAGTCACATTCATAAATGTAATGGTAATTTCTAAGTTAATAATATAAGTCGACAATATTTACGTAGGAGTGTACAAGTATGTAATATATGGTTCGAAATATTTTTTTGTAACATTTAATTTGTTCTTGTGAAGAAATAAGTACTTCATGGTAAATAATATTTAAAATACATTTTTTCATTTTTGTTACATTTTTTATTGTATATAAAAATCTGTCACCCATCAGTCAAAAATCCTTTCGGCTGTTACATATATTGCTAAATAGTTAAAACTACGTATATATATATAACTCAACTATAAGTTATAGTCAGTATCTTTAAACTGAGCTTAGCTCGTCGCTTGTCATATTAAATAAACTGACTAATTGCAGAAATATAGACATCGTATGACCAAAATCCTTTCTACAGACAATAATGGTAAATCAAGCCTCTGGATACCTCGCAAAGTTTAGGGTCGTGAACTGTATGTACGAAATTTGAGTCGTAAAAATTTGTACTATAAATATTTTTTATAATATGCAAAACACGTAAGTATTTTAAAGATTACGTTCGGTCCACTTCAAAGTTATTTTTACGATTTTGGTTGGCATTAGCATATTTTATCTATTATGTAACTCATGTTTTACAAAATACTTAAGTACAAGTTTCTCTTTTATTATTGACTATATATCTATTACTTGTTATTATTAGGTAAATTATGAATAATCAATATGTATATATCAACAGCATAGTAATAGCAAACAAAACGTGTTTTTATTTTTTACGCAATCTATTTAAGTCTCGTGTTAATCTTTGACGACCTCCGTGGCGCGATCGGTCAGACACTTGAACGCTAATCCCGGGTTCGATTCCCGGTGGAGGCAGAGTTAAGAACTACGCTTTTCTACTGCTTTTCAGTCTGGTGGTTGATTATATATGCTATATATGTATTTATCTATATATAATATGTATACATTTCTTAAATATACGTTGACTAGTTACCTTAACACAAGTCTTAAATGTACTTACCGAGGGGCTGGTTCAATTGGTGTAATAATGTCCAAATGTTATTATTATTATAATCTGTGACGTAAACAGGATTCTATCAAGCTGCCTTTCATTCCAGAATGACTAACGAGGTGATAAAGGGACTAGGGGTAAATAAATTGGGTGATGGGCTAGCTTGTAATGTGATAAACGGGGAATACTATATATCCTAAAAGGCAATCTCGTCAGCATATGTTTTAGACATATACTCGTACATAATAATATGTAACTTAATATATTCCAAAGAATTTATAACCGGTATTTGGTTGGATTAATACACTGGAGTGAAAATAAAGCGCTTACAATGAATTAAGGATTACTATATTACTTTATACTCTTTGATTGAAACCTAGACAAGAAGAAGAATTCGATGTAGCTCAATTATTTATGGCTTCACTCTGTATCGAGGGTACAGGGTTCAAATCCCGCTTGAGCATGTACCAATGAAAATGAAGTTTAATGAATTTCTTTGTGCATTTTCGTAACAAAAAAATACATTTACGAAATACGTCGAATACTACGGTGAGGGAAAACATCGTGAGGAAACCTACCTGTTTCCCGAACAGGTAATAGTTAGTGCTTGTAAATGGCGACATGGCTTACCACCTGTCACATTGAGTACTGACTATCTGGTCAACACGTGGGTTCGAGGTGGCCATAGAATAACTACCTTCGCAATTGCGGAGATGGAAACCTTAACCTCTGACTACCCCGCAAGGGTTGATGGTCGTAAATGCGTTTGACAAGAAGCTTATACCTAATAACGAACATATGTTAGGTACTATTAAGTCCTATCTCTAAGCTATACCTACTCGAAAAAAACTGGTTAGTAACCGTCTACATAATTTTGGCTATGTGTGAACAAAATTGACTAATATTTACATTAAACGATCTGAACACACCAAACGGGTTTCTGGCTTTGTCAACCACAAATTTCGTTGTTTTTTGCTCGAATATTTATTGAAATTACAAATGAATTTCGCTAATAATGTTGGTGGCTTGTCTAAATAATTTCAACGTTACTTAATACTCACATATCGCATACATCAATAAACGTTCATATTTATTATAGGATTTTAAACTCAAGTAACCTGTGTATATCATTAACTTAACTTAAACAAATAATTGTGTTTTAAATCATCAGTAGACCATAGAGTAGTATATAGCTGAGTGTGTATGTAGAGTTGTATGAGTGTCAATGAATCGAAAGTGGTTTGTCAGGATCGGGACAGATGGGGATCTGTGAACTCTGCCTACCATTATATAGGGAATCGGGTGTGATCTGTATTTATGTATGTGTTTTAAAATTTTCTATACTTGAGTTTTCTTATATAACCTTTTTTAGTCATGTTCTATAATGCCTAGAAAGGACATAGGCTTTCTAAAATAGTGCATTTTTGGGCAGAGATAGATAAAAGTACATACATACATATATTCATGCCTCTAGGTCCCCAACGGGATAGGCAGAGACTATCGATCGCCACCTGGAACGATCCTGACAAATCTATCTTGCTTCCCTCACACCCGTTAAATTTGTACATGCTCATATGTATAAGTATTTTTTTCATTTAGAAATGCTCAAATATTTATCTATTGTATGCTCTGTTATATATACACATACATACATTCACACACACACACACACACACACACACACACATATATATATATATATATAAATATATTTTCTGTGGTTTAATACTACAACTTAAGTTAGACGATCGGAATACAAGTTTTCAGTCATTAAATTAAATCACATTAACAAGTAAAGTCCGGTTTTAGGAAACCTAAGCTAGATTCTTGATTAGCTTAAATATACATATTGAAACCTACATATTATTATCTTCATACATACTTATCATACCCGCTTTTTATAGAAGAGTAGACAGAGATCCTTTTCCCCACGTTTTTATTCCTCATAAACTATTTTCTTCTTCACTAACACATTTATTCATAGTCCTTTAATAGCCTCACTGAACGGCGTTAACACAATATTTCATTGATGTCTTGAACTATTTATATTGAAGTTACAATATGATTCATATGGAAGTTGGTTTTAGGTACATGACTAGCCCATCGCCCAATAGATTCCATTTACCCCTAGTCCCTTAATCATCTCCTACGACATCTCGGAAAGAACGGCAGCTTGTTAGCTTTATTTTAACGTCCAAGCTAGCAAGCCGTAAACTTTTTTGTATTCTTGAACAATATAGGCTCCAACTAAAGCCTTAACCCGCATTGATATCGAATAAAAAATCTGGGTTAAACACTGAACAGTGTTTCACTTGAGCATCATAAACGTGTTCATAATGCCGTGAATATTGCTTAAATTCGTGTCGAGCTGGGGTTAGCATTGGCTAACTTACTAAGTTGTGTAACTTAATAACTTAGGCTTGTAACCTTTAGAATCTTCATTAAATGATTTTATTGGTATATGGTAGCAGATTTAGGTAATACTTAGGAATACTTAGGTATAACCTATTTAGGGCTCTACATCATAAGGGATAGGACAGGACGACCATCGATCACCATCTTGAACGATTGTTACAAACTGTCAAACACATGTAAGTCAAGTAAAATGTGTCTAATTTGTCTTGTGTGGCTTTATAAATTTACCAATGGATAGATCTGTTATTTTTACTTGCCAACAATTGAGATACAGATTATTTTTGTAACTAATTATGTGTGTTTTCATCAAATATAAAATACTCTAGTGTCTAGTGCTAGGAGATATTATCATGTCTGGATTTAGGAGTGTATGTGATATATATCAATCAATCAATCAGCCTATGTCGGTTCACTGCTAGACGTAGGCCTCCCCAAGTTTACGCCACAAAACACAATCACTCGTGGCCCTCAGCCAACCACTAGCAGCGACCTTTTTCAGGTCATCGGTCCATCCAGCTGGGGGCGTCCTACACTACGTTTACCGAGACGCGGTCGCCATTCGAGAACCGTTTTGCTCCAACAGTCGTCGGTTCTGCGACAGACGTAGCCAGCCCACTGCCACTTCAGCTTGCAACATCGATAGACAATGTCTATGACTTTGGTTCTCTGTCGGATAATCTCGTCCCGGACTCTGTCCCTTAACGAGATACCCAGCATCGAACACTCCATAGCTCGCTGAGCGACATGTAATCGGCAAGCCAGCCCAACTGTCTATATGTGATATAACCGCTTAATATGTGATATAACATACGCTTTACGACTTGTGTATAAACACTCCCTTTTTTATCATGGCGGGGTAGTCAGAGGCTTGAGTGCCCATCTCCGAAATTTCGAAGGCATGTTAGGTATGGGTCATTCGAAGCCCGCGTATCATTAGATAGACAGCACCCAACGTGATAGGTAGTGAACCGTATCGCCGTATATAGGCACTGACTATTACCTATCCTGAGGGATAGGCAGGTTTTCTCACGATGTTTTCCCTCACCGTTAGCGTGATATAAGTATGCCCCTTATTCCCAAAATAGGTCACCTTAACCCCCTACCTTCCAATAAAAACTGATTTCGTTCGTGCAACCCGTCCGATTACAATAGTCTGCCACTCGTAGCGTGTCCGTTCACTTTCCGTGTTACATTAAATGCTCTGGTTAAGTAACCGCACTTTCAGTTGAACGAAATACATATATTATCACGCCTACACCCTAGATGGAGTGACTAGATGTGCTAAGCTCATTAATTGGTTTGGGTGTCGTAAAAGTGTTTTTAATTGGGTATATTGAAACTTATGTTTGGTTTGGGAAACTCTTGTATTTTATCTAATAATATAAGTATATTAATTTGTAAACTTAGTATGGATCAACTAAAAATTTACTAGCTGCCGTTCTTTCTGGCATGTCTAGGGACCATTTTCAATGGAATCTATTAAATGATGGGCTGGTAATCTGTAATTAATGTTCCATATAAAGGCATTCACAACCCCAATATCAATGACAAAAGTGATCCAAGAAATATTACATAAGTCACAGAGATTCTGTCTACCCCAAATGAGATTAAATGTCATAAATGAGCCAAAAGGAGTATCTCAAAGGGCGTGAATGTATACGTGTAAGTAAGCTAAATCTATGTTATCAATAAATTGTTTTGAAACATCTCGTTTTAATCTAAGTAACTAAATATTCTGCTAGACTTTATTTCTATGAATTATACACATGAAAAACTGTTAAGAGTACCCAAAGATCGTTAATATATTCATAAAAAGAAACAACACTACTCCGCGTGACATGAATTACTGATTCGGAAATCAAATTCATTATCTCATTTATTCGTTCTTAATAATATATAAATCACGTGATGTTTAAAATGCTCATTTGATTCTGTCCCGAACGTTTTGTTCAAACATGAATAAAATTTGTATTATAAATTTACACATACATACAAACACATCTAGAATATATAGATGATTTTTTCTTAATAGGTATAGGTTAAGATAGCGTATATTACAATATTATTATTAATATTCAGGACTTATTTTAGGAGGTGACTAAAACCTAGTAGTAAATGGAATCTGTTGGTTGGGCTAGCAACCTGTCATCAATGTTTCACATGACATCACAACGAAAAATATTAATGCTACAAAGTGATATTATCGTGAATCCGAGGTTCTGTCCACTCTATGTATAGATAGACTTGTGTTACTGTATCTATACTCCGTCAGGAATTGAACCCTCACAATTTTAATTTCATTCAACAACAAAAACACTAATTATTAAATTGACATCTAAAGGTTTGTAAGGTTCTCGTCGAAATATCGCAGTAAATATAAGTATATTTAATAATTACTGTTGAATTAGCAGAGTTCAAAGATATAATGACAATTTTATACATCTTTTAAAACTAATACAGCAACTCTACTATATCGAGGGTGAACTTTCAACAAATACTATCTGCAAAATTGCAAGTTTTCATAATTGAAATATAAAACGCGTAATTATTAAATTATTTATGTGTGAAAAATAAACGAAATCGTTTTTCTTTTGTATTAATTATTATTAACAAAAAACAAAACGGTACATAGAACAAAATGCTAACAAATTTTGCAGATAGAACTTATTGCTATCTCACCATCAATATTTCCTATGTACAAGATCAGGCAGCTTTCTTACCCTTATTTACTATATACCTTTCTTACTCTTACTACACATCTTGGCTTACAAATCTTCCCAATCGCACATACAATTCTATTCCATACATTCGTGTATCCACAGCAGCATAGATCAAATAAAATCATCAGAAAGGTCAGGCCGCAAGTCAGGGGCCGGCGAAAGCAACGGGTTTCAAAACACTGCTTTCGTAATAATACTGGCGTTATATAAGGGAGATGTGTTATTCTGTTATAAATACGTGGGTGTATAGGTTGATAGGGTGGTTATTTAGACATACATCACGACATAGTGTTGTATCAAGCTAGTTTGTAATGTAAAATGAATGCTAACTAGCTGCCGTTCTTCCTGGCATGTCATAGGAGGTGACTAAGGGACTAGGGAGTCAATGGAATTGGGCAATGAGTTGGCAATCTGTTATTATTGTTCCATACGATATCACAACCCTAATATTAATGTTAAAAATGACCACGGACATGTTTTCATGTATCCGAGGTTCTGTCCACCTTGATAGAGATTAATGGAGGTGAATTTATATGTATGTATCTAGTATTTCTCTTGTGAATACAGGATCGCGAAAACTATGAAATTGCAAGATTCTAATGGGTTTATAGCGAATCCATGGTTCATCAGAAATTTACTAATCTAGCATAAATGCTGTTTGATATCACAGTGTTTAGTTGTTGGCTATTGCATATTCCATGTATTAGGCATATTTAAAATAGCCATTTTTTCTAAAATTATATATAATGAGTATAAAAGGTGACAGTTTGATGTAAAAGAAGTTTTAAAGTTTTTAGTCACCTCTGACAACATTCTAAGGGAAATGGCTACTGGTAGATATAATATAGTAAAATACTAGTTTTTTCGTTATAAGCGCGTTATTGAAATGTTTATGTTTTTCATTCACCCAAACAATGCCATTATAAAGGCAAGAAAATAAAAAATGAAACCACCACCTTGACCCGTGCAAGGGCAAACATATTGTTTTCACACAACCATTATAAAAGATATAAAAAGCATACCATATATCGCATCAATTTGGGTTATAATAAATAAAAATCAGCAAAGGTACCGCCTCAAAAACACGTGATAAATATTAAAAGCGTAAAAAGGTAACCTACCTCTTTTCATCCAAAGAGGTAAACGTACTCCTTGTCCTTTAACCCTGTGGATGAATCATTTAAATAAAAATAAATGAATTAGTATCTATATTGTCCACGTTGTTTTTGGTAAAAGAAAACATAATGAGGAAACCCGCGTATTTTTCAAAATACTTAAGAGTTTGTCTTTGTATATGGTGGCATGGTTTACTACCTGTCATGACAGATAGTGATTATCAGGTAAAAAGAGAGTTTCGAGTGACTATATACTAATACAATGTTTAATTGATGGTGAAAATTCGACCTCTGATTATTTCAATGACCCCAACATTATCAGGAAGACATTGGTGGCGTGATTGATTAACTACCTTAACGCTAATCGTGAGGTACCGGGTTCGATTCCCGGTGAATAATTAAAGAACTACTATTTTCTTCTGCTTTTCAGTTTGGTTGTAAATTATGTATACTGTTAACTATGTATAATAAGTATATATTTCTTAAATATACATTGACGAGTTACCTTAACTCAAGTATTAACTGAATTTCCCAATGGGCTAGTTCACTTGGTATAAAAGTGTCCTAAATGATTATTATTTCAAAAGGCAATGCGATTGTAATACGTATGTGTATGTACGTATTTTCTTCCAAAAACGTAAATGTACTAAGTATATTAACCCTGAATGAGTCATAAAGTAAATATAAATGACTAGTCACAATGTTGCGACCAGGAAACAATTTAGAAATAATCATACAATATACGACAATGTTTTAATCAGAGTATCAATTTCATATACTCTGTGGATAAACAAACAAACAATTCAGTGATTCACGTATTGAAAAACTATTAGATAAATCATTATCAAAGACAAACAGAGACAAACGCGTTCACGACCATTAACCCTTGCTGGATAGTCAGAGATTGAGGTGTCCATCTCCGCAATTGCAAAGGTAGTACTATGGCCACCTCGAACCCACGTGTTGACCAGATAGTCAGTACTCAATGTGACAGGAGGTAAGCCATGACGCCATTTACAAGCACTAACTATTACCTGTTCGTGGAACAGGTAGGTTTTCTCACGATGTTTTCCCTCAGCGTAATATCATTGTACCCTTTTGAATTGATTGTTGAATTATATTATACAAACATATTCTCATCCTATCATATATTTTGGGTTAGATAGAATCTTGGAAACACCATATTTCTCAGTTACCTATACTATATGTAATTTTTCTATGCAAACTGGTTTGTAATTGGTAAAAATCCATTAGATACTAATTAATACTTTTACATATTGTGAAACAGATAGTCTAATTAATAATGTGAAGTTTCTATAGTCTATTCATAAATTAACAGACACAAGTCTAATAATAAGTAAATTTACTTTATTATTTATTAGTATTTATAAAGTCTCAACACAGATACCTAAGGTCATATCCAACCCTCTGAAAAATAAAAAACAAACAAGTGTCATGGTGCTCCAAATAATTACTAATAAAGGTGACCTCACAAGACGACCGCTTTTGTTGTTCATTAATAATGGGTTTTATGGAGATTTATCTCTTGATTCTCGTTAGGCTAAGTTCAGTAAACTTGCAATGGTTTGAAAGGCCAACCTTGTAAGGTTAAAGATAGGGTGACATTTCAGGTTGTGATTTGAATGTTTTGAAGAAGATTATGTAGAGAATTATTCACTTCCTTCAATCCCTATCGGAGTGGACCTTGCCGACTTGATATTACTATTAATCCTAGGTCAATTTTTAGCAAACATATTAGGGTTTTCGATGTAAAATGGATCAATAGTGAGATTGCTAGCCCATCACCTAATAGCTTCCATTTACCCCTTGTCTCCTAGACCCTTCTTACGCCATGCCTAGAAGAACGGCAGCTAGTTAATATTGCTTACGTCCCAGTCAGCACGGGAATAGACTTTCACATTTTTTTTATTTTTATAAAATTGATACTCATAATCACAGATATACCAAATTTGAACGCCTGGAATCAAACCCGAAACCTACCTTAACTCTCTACTAAGCATCCAATATAACAAATAGTGTCCTTAGCCCAAGGATTCTACTTCTTACCAGCTTAATGAGCATTATTTAAACTACAAAGTTTGTATATAACCGGACATAACTAAACAAATATTTTAGTGCTAATGTTTGTACGATTCGCAATGAGATGTTTGTAAGAGCCGAGGGCATTAAGAAGGTTATGAGATAAAACCGTTCCTTAGGTTATTTGATCCTCACTACATTTATGTGTTCTTGTCCGTTTTGGGATGGACAAATTTTTAGATATTTGTACCTGTATAGCGAGCCGAATAACGAATGATGCTTAAACAGCAAGGAATCATACGTATGTTTGTTTATTTAGTTCAATCAATCAGCCTAGGTCAGTCCAATGCTGGACGTAGGCCTCCCCAAGGGTACGCCACAAAACACTATCACTTGTGGCCCTCAGCCAACCACTACAAGCCATATAAGAGTGTTTTAAGAAAAAAAATATAAAACATACTAGAAATTATAAGTTTCTTGAGACTGTTTGACTTTACAGATTCATTTCGATTGTAGTTAATGAAGCATTTATGAATCCTATGTTGATTATTAATTTTTATTTCAATTACTAGACACCGAAAGAGTTTGACTTTAACCTGACTTGAACTGAACAATAATATACCATATTGGCATTCCTTATAACCACAATTTAGCACATATCTTCATATAGTATTTATTTCGCGAAATGCCACCTTAGCAACTTTTACCGGGCTCTTTAATATGACACCATCTATGACGTAAGCAGCAACCGGGTCACCAGCAATCGGAAATATGCGATTAACATAACGCCGCTTTTGGAATAGTATTCGGCTAATTTGAATATTATTAAAAATGTATTCGTATACGGGCTGGTTTAAGACGTAAATATAGTAAGCAAGTGGCGTTTATATATTATGTATTTATGTCGTAAGAGCAAAGTTAAAGATTAAGGGGTAAATGATATCTTAGTGTAGTGGACTAGTGACCTGAAACACAAAAGTAGGTAACTAAATATGTTTTTGAGAATCATTGCACCTCACAAGTGGTTTAAATGTCTAAAGTAGTAATTATGAATTCATGTGTAATATTGTATTTTTATACATCTTCGGGTATACGTAGTGTGAAGAACAGAAGAGCATCTATAAAAAGGTATGGGTGGCGCAAGAGATTTAATTTTGCCAAGATCTTTCCAGGTGGCTATCGATAGTCTCTGCCTATCTCGTTAATCATGAAGAACTTCTTATCATTTTACATAAATTTTTGAATACTGGCTTACGTATGTAAATTTAAATAAACAAACATACAAGTTATACATTCATTAATCTAATGACATTTCCAAACTTCATTATCTATCAATTTGAATAAAAACAAAATGGAGATTATAAAAAGGTACACTTAGACTATCCCACGAAACTTATTGACAAGACCTTGACTTGTCCAATACCTACTTAGAAGTAGTCCCCGTACCCAATAAGGTTGGTAACCAAGGAGTTCCAAAGCAGTAGTTCTGTCGTGATGAACGATTTAACTTGAGAAATGTCTCGCTAACCTTTTTGGGATTGCACTAAATGTCATGGTGAATCGCTTGAGCATTTCGGATTGTTACTACAATGTTTCGGTATGTTGGTTTTGGGGTTATGGTATTTACATGCATCGGTATTCTTGTCTATAATGCTTGGTACATGTAATGATATGCTTGAATGTCACTTTGTAACTTTTCTTTTCATTTTGATCTCCTGAATAGTTTGGCATTTGTAGATTAGTTTATGGACCTCTGCTTTATAAGAATAAAATAATAACACGTATTAATAAAAGTTTACTTACAAAAATGGTAACTTACAAAATTATAAAGGTACTTCGAATTAACAATTATAATAATAATAATATCTTTATTAAGACATCCACATCAATAACATACAATATTCAACATACAATAGAATTCATAGACAATAATTGAATTACACAATACACAACACATAAAATTACATTTCAATTGTTTAACATTAAATTCTATTTAAATTGTATTACATGAATTTTATTTTAAATTTCAAATATGATCACACAGTTAGTTGTGGTAATCTCAAAAGGCGTCCAGCTCGGCGGCAATTACGTATGTTGGGTTATATTAATTATGTATGCTGGGTACAAAACTATATGACAATATATTGGTATTCATATCTATAAGCTATGATAGAGTTAAATTAATAAAAAGGTCTTATAAATTTTGTATTGGAGACTTCTTGTTAGGTGATACATTTTTAAGAAATGTACAATATAATGTAGTAATAGATATTGGCGAGGATATTCATATTAGACATAAGTATCTTAAATATATTATGATGGTTACAATCTTTATAACTATTAATAAATGATACATGCTATGCTGTATAGGCTATGAAACTTGAATGTAGATACTATGGCCAAAACAAATAGGTATGTATAAGAAATTTTAGTATTGAAGTAAAAGGTTGAATATGATGTTATTAGATGAGATGTTATTCGTATATGGAGACACGAAAATAGTACACTAAATTTAATATCTAACGAGAAAATATACAACTTCCTTCATTATCTATACAGCAAAGGAAAGTATGCTAGAAGTTTTTTATTCCATACCAATCCATCAATAAATTACACAACCTGTCTTTTATGACTTATAAGAAACCGAATGAACCCAAACAAATATACATATATCTACTTGATTTACCTGTTTGTTGTGGTCTGTCTACCTGCGGTAGGTATGAATACGACGTGCTAATTGACCATTGAGTCATTTTAACAAGTATTTAGACTAAAAGACGAATTGACGTATTTCTTCTCAAAAACCTTAATTAACGTCGTTGTAAAATGAGTAGAGGAAAATTTTGCGAAAATTCGACGTCGTCAGGGTGTCTCGATTGATGCGTTTTTTGTGTCTGTATAATGAATCAGAATTGATGGAATCAAACATAATATATGTAATGTAACATGAAGTTTGGAACGTTTATTTTGGATTTTTAATTGTTTAAAGCATGGATCTACAAACTATTTTGGACTAGTGACCTGTTACCGCTGACCTCCGTGGCCAAATTACCTACTTTGAAGATTAACCCATTGCAAATAATTATAGTCCCCTAACTTAAAACAGATGCACCAAAAATAGTTATTATTCTTAATACTCATAACACAATATAAACAATACAATACCTACCTATCTTGATAGGCTTAAATAATAATTTGTGTTCATTTAATTGGGGTCGAATTTTAGACCATTAACCATTACAATCTTCTTTCGTTTGTGTCATCTATATTGGGAATCCCCGGTATAAACAATATAATTTAATTTAGAGGATACCCTGATTCGTTACGTGCAAAACTTATCAAAAGAACAGACCGATAAACCGATGGCGATAGGCAGCTTCATGAGACATAAAGTCAGGATTATGTTAACATGTTAAATACAACACAAACATGTAACATACAAAAGTAGCACAGAGAAAAACAAAATAATAATATCCCTCTACATTGGGCGTGATGTACATGTATGTACAAAAGTAGTATTATAAATTTTAACTCTTATCTTAAGTTTTCAATTTAAAAGAAAAACGGGATTTATCGCGTATATTTACAAACAAAATCTTTGTTACCCGACCACTGTTTGTAAATAGGCGATAAGTCCCGTTCTTATTGTAAAATGAATAAAAATCGACAGTCTCTCACAAATACTAATCTTTACTAATCAAATTGTAAATAAATAAAATATTTAATACATATATAATTATATATCATGGAACATTAGTGACGGGTTGCAAGCCTATCGCCAAATTAATTCAATATACACCTAGTCCCTTAGTCGCCTCCTACGACATGCCGGGAAGAACAGCAGCTAGTTAACATTCTTTATAAGTCTCAGACTAGCACGGGACAGCTTTATATATAAAAAGTTAATATTCATTTATTTTTAATGATTAATTAATTTATTTAATTTTGTTTCAGGTAAGCGGCAGTTAAATGGAATTAAATACTAAACTGAGCGTGAGTATTAAAATAGAACGGCCATACATTAATTCTTTATTACTAAAGTTTGTAACTTTACAAGCAAACATTAATTTACAACATAGATAAAATCACATTACAGCTAATTCACTCTAGCGGGAATCGATACTGACGAACCATTTTCGCTTCATTGGCACTCAAACACCTCCTCATACACAGTTGGCGGTTATAGGTACTTCTAACCGTCCCCTTTTTCAATAAGGCGTCTATCTGACCGCCTATTCACTTCAACATATATTAAGTTTATAAATCTACAAAAAAAGTAATCTATAAAATTAATCTATGTCTTTTTCTTGCAATATTTCTGACATATCGTAATTTTAAATATGACTAATTATTATATCGTATCTTGTTGCTTCAAAATTAAAAATACAAGCATATATATATACGCTTTTTGATATTAATGAAGATTAGTACATATCTTGTATCTTACATTCAGTAGATAAATATTTAGATCGTGTCCATACATACATACACTTCACGCTTGATTCCCTGTAGATAGGTAGGCAGAGATCACGTATCCCATTTGTCCTCCTGACAAACCACAAACGCTTCATAGACACTCATACACCTTCTTATACACACTGGGCTGTTAAAGGTCCTTCCGGAATGAAATCTTTTGCCGATACATACATACACATCGCGTATCGGAGCGCACGGGGTTGGATGCAGAAATGCCAGAGGGCAGATGCTGGTCAACTTCCTGGATAAAGAGGGGCTGTTCTGCATGAACACCTTCTTCGAGAAAAAGCCCCATAGGAAGTGGACCTGGCAGAGCCCAGATGGTAGGACGAAGAACGAAATCGACTTCATCTTGGCAGACAGGAAGTACGTGTTCAGGGATGTCTCAGTGGTCAATAGGTTTAAGACCGGCAGTGACCACCGCCTTGTGAGAGGCACCCTGAATTTCGACTTTAAAGCCGAGAGAAGCCGATTAAGACGATCCGTTCTTCGCCCAACGATGCTCCAATCCGTGCACAGCTCTGAAGCGTTCCAGCTGGAACTACGCAATCGCTTCGAAGCACTGAATACCACGGCAAGTGTTGACGAGAACCTCGATGATGTGGTGAGGGTACTTCGCGAAGTGGGTGGAAGATGCTTCATGGGAGGGCGAGGCAGCCGAAGGTCTAAACTCTCAAGCGGAACCCTGGAATTGATGCGGATTCGACGTGAATTGCCAGAGGGAGCTTCGTCAGATACCCAACGTCTCAATAAAACTATCCGAAAATCGGTGAGACGCGACCTCAGAAGCTACAATGCGAAACTCATCAAAGAGGCCATTGAGCAGAATCGGGGGTCGAAAGTCTTCTGTAAAAGAATGGGTACGTCTAATCTGACGAAGCTGAAAACCTCAGAGGGCAGAACCGTCACTTCAATTCCGGGGATTCTTAAAGAGGTTGAGGGCTTTTACGGCCATCTATACTCCTCGCATGCCCCGAAGCCTCCACCCGATGCGAAGGACCCAAGAGCCACATTGGTGCGCCACTACACTGATGATCTCCCGCTCGTGGACGAAGACGAAATTGGGAGCGCTCTCAAACAACTTCGTAATGGGAAGGCTCCCGGCGAAGACGGAATAACCTCGGAGCTTCTAAAGGCGGGAGGAGCTCCAGTCCTGCAGAAGCTCAAGCAGCTATTTAATTCCGTCCTAGCTAATGGGACTACCCCGAAGGCGTGGAGTGAGAGCGTGGTGGCCTTGTTCTTCAAAAAGGGAGACAAGGCCCTATTGAAGAATTATAGGCCTATCGCGCTCCTAAGCCACGTCTACAAGTTGTTCTCACAAATCGTCTGGCCTCAAGATTTGACGCCTTCCAGCCGCCGGAGCAGGCCGGATTTCGAAAAGGTTTCAGTACCGTAGACCACATCCACACAGTGCGGCAGGTTATACAGAAGTCTCATGAGTATAACCAGCCGCTGTGTCTTGCCTTTGTGGACTACGAGAAGGCCTTCGACTCCATCGAGATCTGGGCTGTTCTGGAATCCTTGCAGCGATGCCAGGTCGATTGGCGTTATGTGCAGGTGTTGAGGAGCCTATACAGCGTGGCATCGATATCTGTTCAAGTCCAAAACCAAAAGACAAGTCCTATACAGTTGCTCAGAGGAGTGAGACAGGGGGATGTCATCTCCCCGAAACTGTTCACGAACGCACTGGAGGACGTCTTCAAAACTCTGGATTGGACTGGGATGGGTATCAATGTCAATGGCAGATACCTCACGCACCTCCGTTTCGCTGACGACATTGTCATAATGGCAGATTCGCTGCAGGATTTACAGGGAATGCTGCATAGTCTTAACGCTGCCTCACGGTCGGTCGGTCTCCGGATGAACTTGGACAAGACAAAGGTCATGTTCAATGAGCTCGTTGTCCCGGGGCCGATCACGATCAGTGGAGAAACGCTCGAAGTGGTCCAGGAATATGTCTACCTGGGCCAGGTTCTACAAATGGGTAGGGACAGCTTCGAGCGTGAGATTTCCAGAAGAGTGCAGCTGGGCTGGGCAGCATTCGGGAAGTTGCGTCATATCTTCTCGTCGCCACTACCGCAGTGTCTTAAGACCAGGGTTTTCAATCAGTGCGTCCTACCTGTAATGACATACGGTGCCGAGACGTGGAACATGACAGTCGGGTTGGCTCACCGATTACATGTCGCTCAGCGGGCAATGGAACGTTCGATGCTGGGTATCTCGTTAAGGGACAGAGTCCGGAACGAGATTATCCGGCAGAGAACCAATGTCGTAGACATTGTCTATCGATGTTGCAAGCTGAAGTGGCAGTGGGCCGGTCACGTCTGTCGCAGAACCGACGACCGTTGGAGCAAAGCGGTTCTCGAATGGCGACCGCGTCTCGGTAAACGTAGTGTAGGACGCCCCCCTGCCAGGTGGACTGATGACCTGAAAAAGGTCGCTGGTAGTGGTTGGCTGAGGGCCACGAGTGATCGTGTTTTGTGGCGTTACCTTGGGGAGGCCTACGTCCAGCAGTGGACTGTCATAGGCTGATTGATTGATTGATTGACATACACATCACGACCGTTTCCCCACAGAGGGGGCGGACTACATTGAATCCTCATTTGTCTCGATCCTGACAAACCACCTTCGCTTCGTTGACACTCATACACACTCGGCGGTTATAGGTCCTTCTACTATATTATAATCTAGATCGTTAATTTTATGTACATACATACATACATATATACATATCACGCTTGATTCCCTGTAGAGGGGTAGGCAGAAGTAACGAGTATGAGTGTGTATGAGTGTCAATGAAACGAAAGTGGTCTGTCAGGATCGGGACAAATGGGGATCCGTGATCTCAGCCTACCCCTTTTATTCTATGTATATTCTTGCAAGACGTTTTTGCAACATCTTGTATAAATGAATGTTTTGAGTGCATACGTCGTTAATTTTGTTTTATATGATGTTTATAAGATCGCATTAAGTTTAGTTTGTTTTCGATAATACGCTTTGATTGGTTTTCCGAGAAAAAATGAGAACAGGAAAATTTTTATTTGCATATCTTTATGATGATTATACGGTTAATTATGATTGATTATGTTGTTAATTTAAAGTACTACAGTGATTTTGTTTGTCTCTTGCTAGTGTGGGATTAAAAATAAATGCAGTAGCTACCTTTCTTCTCATATTGTCGTAAGAATCTGTGAACAAATGAAAATCAAATGAAATATTTTAGTAAAAGACGAAACAATCTTTCAATATATTTTGCCCTACGTAGAGTTATAAAACAGAAATAAAAAGGTATATTGTTCGCTGTATAAATAGAGACCGATATATTTATCCCTCTTGTATTCACAGATAAACTCAGTTGAACTTCTTTATCACATTAATCGACTCATTATATTGTCACTGTTTTATCCATTTCCGTACACATACATATATGTCATGCACACACATACAGACTTATATACATAGAAGTGATAATACAAACATACATAGATATCATAAATGCACATCCTATTCCTTTAACGAGCTAGCAGTGATCAAAGACTTTTATGATTCTATCCTTAGATCCCAGAAACACAGTTCTTAAGTTAAGGCCTCTACATCCTCACAAGATAGGTAAAGATGCAGTTTCACACAGTTATTAAGTCTCATCGGTCCCACAGGATCATCGCTTGCAATGATCAAAAATATTTCTCGCACGTACATCCATTAAGCTATTAATGAAGAAGAGAAAAGTATAGGAATCTTTGTAATAGAATATAACTTAGTGTATAAAACACCTAAAACGCTTACTTTCTTAATAATATCTCACAAAACAATGAAGCGGCTATTTCTAGCCTTTTCATGTCCCAGACTAGCACGGATTCATTACTCAACACCAATTAAAGCCAGTCATAAACCTGAATAGTCAATCACTCATCATGCAAAACTAATTAGTGGAGTGCAAAATTGATTATTCTTATAACGTACAGATATTTTATAACCATTTACATAACTATTGCAAAGCAAAACATGTTATGCCCCAAAAATCACGACATATACCTAGTGGTTGTACAGTCAACGCTAAACGTGCAGTCACAGTAATTTTATATAAGGTTTACGTTTATAAAAACAAAAAATAATATTTTTCATTTCAAAGCACGCGAACGTATAGTGCCCATTACAGTGCATAGTGGCGCCAGTTTTAAAATGTTAAATATTGTCTTGTGTTCTTATAAACTTAAAGCTTATTAAAAGTTACTGAGACTGCACTTTCAGCGCTGACTGTACTTTCTTTGGTTACTTAATACCACGTAATACATTATGAAGATACCTGGTATTGAGAACTCGTACTGTTACGTTGGACTTATGTGGTTCACTGAACAGATAAATGGTTATATGCGAGTCATTGAATAAATAGGTGGATGCTTTTTTCCTTTTAAGATGTGATAGAAGGTTTTGTGTTGATGCAATCTATTGGGGTGATACACATTACAGTTGTAATTCCGATACTTATGTTAATTACAGTCGACAAAACAGTAGGTCTTCGAGGTTCACTCCACTTCGAGTAACATATTTAGGCTTTATCTAAAAGTACAATAATAGTGTATAGATTAAATTCAACTTTATTAAGAAATTCTATTAAAATTATGTAGTTTATTTTGATTTATGTGCTGCTGTACATTTTTACAATCAGGGGCCCAAGTCTACCAATGCGTTCTTACACAAACGCAGTTCAATATCAAATCAGTAATAGTGTGAAGTTGGTTGTGAATTAGCAAAAGTGTAAAATTTTACTGCTGAAACTACTTTAAAATGCCGAAATTTGTCTCCTTTGCTAATCCACTACAAACATCACACTATTACTGATTTAATATTGAACTGATATTTTGCAAAAAGCATTAAAGAACTTGGACCCCAGAGGTTTTGCCCACCCTTTCCTTAATTACGGGCGTGATGGAAAATCAACATGTACATTTCTCGAAACTAAGACTCATTCTCATTTAGTGTAAACACAGCTTAAGTTGAGTGTCAGGTAAAACATAAATAGTTCACAATACTAAGAAGTGTCATCTGCATGCAATTTGTTGAACTAGTGATTCTAAGTAATAGTCTGTTTATTTATATGTCAATGTTTGGATGGACAGTTCAGGTTTCATAAGAATAAAATTAAAACGAGGCATTGTTAGTTTAACGTGTCTGTGTTTGTGTTAGTGAATAATCAACGTAGAGGTTAATAGAACTTGAGATGGAATTAAAGTTCTTTAATTTAAAAATAAGTATTACAATGTACCCTATGCAGAATAGATAATAACCAGTGCCTGTATACCACGATGCGGTTCGCTACCTATCACGTTGGGTGCTGTCTTTCTAGAGAAACAAGGACTTTGAGTTGGTCATACCTAACATGCCTTTGAAATTTCGATAAGCACTCAAACCTCTAACTATTACGCTACAAAGTTTTTTGTCAATTCGTCCGCAGAAAAATTACCAAGAAATACCTAAAAATATAATATTACATACCTTTCACTATTAATCTATAATATTATTGTATATTACATTATTATTACAGTATCAAACTTGTTCAGTCTTACCATCACAAAACTCTTTATACTTAAATTTGTCATGTATGAACTCTAGAAACACAACGGAACTTCATAACACACAAAAGATGCTTTGTCAAAATGATACTTTCATTCTTTGTGAAATTATTTCGTCTTGGCCACAATATGATAAATAGCTTGTACCTAGAGGGGGTCACGCTAAATGCCAAATGTCAGTGGATTGCGCATAGAAAAAGTATCATTACGGCGATTCGATTGCAATTGTATTTGATTAATTATTCGGATAACTGAATGTTGCGAAATCGATATTGGAATAGCATATTTAAGCGATTGACAAAGGCTGGTGATTGGTTGATTACTTTCTTGCTAAATGGGTTTTGTTGTTTAATTGGTAATCTTTGATGGTTTGGTTTCAAGGTGACAGAGATCGGAAGTAGAACGTAGTGGAGTTGTTACTAAACTTAGTTTATGGTTTAAAAAAAACATTGATTATTTTTTTATAAATCTTTATTGCTTCACATAAAGTACATTAATACTTGATTGCTGGACACCCCCAGTAGGTAACGGAGCTACCTGTGTTGGGAGTAAATCTCTATCTATAAAAATAATATATATTTTCTAATAAGTCATAAGAATAAGGTTCAGTAATTGTATAATTGTTTTGTATCTCCAAAATTTTCCTAACCGCGAAGGTCTTAATTTACATTAGTTATATTATACATCTATATCAACTCAGAATACATGTAATAAATAAATAAGCACATATAGTTTAATAAAATGATTTCAAAATGTTAGTGTAGTAATCATTTGAACTCAATAAATCCATAACCAAATAAAGAGCGCTCTATACTCTACAATTATCCAAATTGTGACTATAGGTACACTTAAGCTTACAATACACGCTTGCACCAATAAATAATATAAAGGATATCTACACAGTTACACATTGACCTCACAGTCATTCTATATTGGGATCAAATATGAAGAAACCTAATACAATATCGTCATTATTAACTTACGAAAGTTTTGATACCATATACGAAAGATGGTCTATTGTTATTATTTTATCAATCTCTCATACGATCCTTTCATAAAGATTTCTTTTGAGCAAGATTTCACATTCTACATTGCATAACATGACTAACTTTATATTGTATAAAACCGTCAATTAAGTTAAATTACCGATTGACAAGTTAACTATCTAATAACAGAGTTCGAGCGAAGTGCTTATACCATTACAAGTTAGTACACTTAATGTAGAATGACTAATGAAGTTTAAACTGTATTTTACTTAGTATTCGCTTGATAGAACCACATTTTAATATTAACTCTTTGTAGTAAAATATTAAACTCATTTTACGTTAAATTTTGTTTGTATATATACAAAGTTTTTTAACAGTCTCGTGATTGTTAACGACTTTGCAAAGGTAATACTGTATAAAAATACAATTATAGAATATATAAAAGGTGTTTATATATTTAGAAGATAAAAATCAATCACTTACTTTTAATACATATTTTGTTTGGGTATTAAAATTTTGATATTCATAGCCAAATGTGATAGGGTATTCAGTAAGTCTTTCACATACAACCTTAATGACTTATTATTCCGAATAATACATACATATCTATACAGCCTCTAACACATGTACTGTACACAATAAAAGCCTGAATAAAAGAATAACCATCATGTAGCGACAATGGCCGTGAATAGGCATAATCCGCACTTTCCTATTTACATTCAAACAAAGCAACCAATAAATAGAAGGCAAACAAACTCTTTAAACCTATTATCGTTTGCCATAATCGCTCTTTTACCTAATCTTTTAAAGTGATAGTGTTGTGTGTTTGTTTGGTTAGCAGCGTGAAAATAGAGATACATGTAAACGTGGCTTTGTGAAATACATAGTAGATTTAAGTAGATTAAATTTTGGAAATGGGCAGTCAAGCATCTTACCCCGATACAATAAAAAAGGGAGTGTATACACACAAGTCGTAAAGCGTATGTAATTTAGTAGAGTGTTAGATTAGTTCAATAATGGTTTGGAATATCTAGATGTTTTAAATTACATTACAATTTAAAATTACGCCAATATGCTTAAAACCAATAAAATTGTTTTTGTATTTAGGGGCTGTGGGAAATCCCGCATCCCATTTTATCCTAAATCTGGGAACAGTTTGTTTACATACATTACATATTCTATATTGTCTGTGTATCTCTCTAAAGAGAAACAGCCATAATGTTAACATATATAAGCATATCTAACAGTTTAAACAAGGTACCAGATTGACGTTTTAGTAGGTATTTGCTAATCTCATCCTTCAATAAGGTGACCGTTACAAGCTTAAATAAATACCGTAATGTGTCATAGCATTTATCAAGGAGGCTTTGTGTTAATTAAATAAGAGGTGTTAGTACAACGTACCATCGTAGTTTAGCCTTAGTAAGAATGGTTCTATTTGAGATTGAAATACTATTTAAAAGTCGATTAACGGGTATTGTTATTGATAGTTAATATAGCTAATTTTTTTTTGTTATATTCGTATTATAATACAAATGGTGTTACCGTGTTGGTATTGGGATCAAATATGTTAACTATGCCCTTCTAGAAGATGGGATGAAGATCTTTTATTAGATGTTGATTAAGGTGCAATTAAAGGAATTGTTCTTCTTACCTTGATGTCATAGGTACACCTCGAAAGGGATTACAGGACATGAACGTATTTATAAATTTGTCATATTAACACACACTTATTAACAGACATACATACATATAAAGTAAGCAAATCCGGCACCACAACTAGTGTATGTCGGCACTAATACAGCGGTGCAATTAGGAAGAGTTGAACACGCGAACAGCGCTCGTACTCAATCGCCACTCACGTGAAGATTTGCCCGATTAGCGAAGAAAATAGTGAAAAACCTGCACTTAGAGTGAACAGGAGTGTTTCTGGTTTATAGATTGAGAGGCTGTTTGTTGTTATTAAAGTTCATGATACCTGATAAGATTGTTTTTAGTTAGAAGGGAATCTGTTGTTTAGGAAGTCTGAAGAACGATTAAATAAATATTTTGTAGCGAAGCAATTTGTAAACAATGTTAACAGATGTAAAAATATATTATACTTATATAGGTCTATGAAACAATCGCAACAATATTGTTAGTACAAAATTTTCTGTATTTTACACGAGGACTAATGTGTCCTTCTAGATAGGCAAAAAATAGTGTTTTTGAATAATATAAAGTGTTGGCTATGGTAAAGAAAGGGATATTTATATTATTAATAGCACTGAAACACAGTCTCTGACTATGTCAAAACCATTTACAATCGTGACTCTAGTGTTGATAGATGGAGGTACACAAAAATCGTAATCAGTTAATTCCGCAATCTCTAATTAGTTGATTACCATAATTAATCGGTTCCCAAATATTTAGTCTTCGCAATTAATTTGCAGGAACAAGTTTACTCACTTAGTGAATCTTCGTTCAAGAGAGCCTTAGAGAAACCTTAATTGTTAATAATGTCAAATACAAGATAATACCTAATAAAGTTCATTTGTAATCTGATTCAATGAATAATTAATTGAAATCGATGCTTGATAATATTTTAATATTCTATCTGTTCTTTCGTCGATGACGTAAGGTCCATTTTCGTATTATTTTATACCACGTTTTCTCATCTATCGAAATATACATTCAAACTCACGTCTCATAATCCTTTTCTGGGAGGACATGACTTCAGAGATAAACAGTCTTCTCGGCCATTTTTGACAAACCACATGTGTCATAAGGATATTGAAATAGAAGCCTATCTAGTACATTCCATTGACCTCATGTCTCTAAATCTTTAATGAGGTTTATAAATCTTTATTGTAACTTCTTTCGATATTTTCGTGAAGCTCAGTAGTTAATACAATTGATATGTTACAATTAGAGACGTATAAATGAACATTTGTTAAGTAAATGTAATCAATAATTAGCATAAATAGTCCATTATTGAGTCACATGTGAGGTGGCCTCGCATTCATTCGCATGAGGTGAAAAGCGCAGAGCGTGGCGAGTGCGTTGATGTCTTTTGTTCACGATTTTTGACATTGAATATAATTTATTAGTTTGTGTCTCTATCATGTATTAAAATAAAAAAGAAATTTTGTTGTATAACTTTACTTTGTAAATATTTTAGTAATCATGAGCAAGGAGATATATCCGCAGTTCTGACCACCGCGAAAGGGTTAAGAAACGTAAATTAAGTACGAATTTTATAATAGTATCACTATCATTAATTTTAAATGTTTTCTTCCGCGAAATGACTCGAATCATGACATCGGTGTGTAAGGAAAGATATTTGTCAGAATTTTGACGTATGTAATAACTTTATTAGACGACAATGCACGCTCGACTGTTGACACTTTTAATTGTACATATATATAATTCACTTCTCTACTTTACAGTAAAGTATGTAGAGACTATAAATTTTTTACATTGCTCCGATTCTGACAAATCTCTTTTGCTTCACTCACTTCTATTAAGCATAAGTAAAATGTAAAACACCTTGTTTGATTAAAATAACGTAGCTATTACGACTAGCTTCTATTTTGGAATGGACAGGGATTTAAATAACAGGTGTATTTATTTCGAAAGTCTTTTACATTTTAAAGTTCAAGTTTCACTAAATAATAAGTACTTATACTATTATACGTTACATTTTCTGCATATATATGTATGTAAAGCAATATATATTGGAGCGTAACTAAACTATACATTACAAATTGTGCCTATATTCGTATAAGTATATATATATGGTGCGTAAGTAAAATAAAGTGTCTCTACAATCACACATAACGTTCCAATTGGTCAATTTCCTTGAGTTTTGAACGACAAATTTCCTGCGAAATTACATATAATCAAAAGCGAATAAGTTTTACTTCCTTTTCTGTTTAGTTGGTCAGTTAAGGTGAGGTATATCCGTGGTAGTGCGTGACAGAGGTGAAATGCTGTCGGTGTTAGGTGAAGAATTTTGTACATGTATGTCTACTACTTTTCTACTAACATACAAACATAATTACATGTTTTGACGACTCTACTTATTGTCAGGATAGGTAGAGACTGTCTATCGATGCCTTCAATAAATTAAATGATTCTAAATATTAATTTATTGCTAAATATTAGAGTGCTATAAAAAATTGATCACCTAAACGCGGACTTAACATAATGTTAAACATATTTTGGCTGTAGATGAAAAAGTTACACATTATAAAAAAAGATTATACTATGTTTTTTTTCTTCTATTCGTGTGTCCTGACAATATATCACCAATAAGCTATCACAACACTGATACTAAAACTAAAAGTGACCGGGTATGTATTATTTTATTGAAATTCTTGCACTCTGGAAAAGATACTGGGTACAAATATAACGTTTCACTTATTTTATACCTACCCGTATTTCATAAAAATGATAAGGCTTCATAACTTTGTACTCGATATTTCTAGTATCAAACCCAACCTAGGACTGACAATGTAACACACACATACTCAGTTCGGTTGGAAAGTGAACGTGGTTGTTGTAAGCATAGATCATGTTTATGTGTGAGTGACTTTGTATAGGTAGCTTTAAAAGAGCTGTTGACTATTTTAACTAAGTTGCTACTTAAAATTTTATAGTATTTTTAGTATGTATTTAGTAGTAACTGTAAATGGTAATTGCAAATGTAAGTAAACGTAATTAAAGTTATTAAATAAACTATTCTATAGAGCAGTGGTAAATATAGCTATAAATAAGGCTTGGTATTGTATTTATGATCATAAGTATAACTAAATATGCGTGTGTAAACCTATGAAAATGTATTTATGTTCTTTTGTTAGGTATTGCAAAGCCAAAGTTATGAAATGTATTATTATTGAATTAGTCTGCCAGATTTGTTAAGCAATATTACTAATGTACAATTCGTTTTTAGTGCATATTGCAAAGCTACATTACTTTTCGTAAAATACTCATATATTTATAGATTTTTGACCTTGTATAACCATCATAAATTTAACTTAATTTATACTTAGTACAGTCATTATAAATTAGAGATAAAACTTACGATAAATTTATACAATATCATAACAGACAGATCACTTTTAATTAATAAAAAATTACATAAAAATTTAAATAGTAAAAAGTGTTCCATCTGTACCAAGATGGTGAGTTTTCATTCGTTTAATATGCATTTAAGTAAACAAGTAAGTTCTAAGTAGAATTACATTTTCCAACTCAACAAAAACTTAAATGATTCCACATTTGCACTAATGACAAAATAATCAGCCACCCACAACACAGGAAGTATCGTTAGCGATATTACTCGTTCGATCTTACTTGAAGCGAAACTGTATCTAGCCTTTTAAAATAAACACTAAGATAAACAACCTTAATGGAAACTTAAGAGAGATTAGGAATAGATATTAAGGCATTACAGAGAGACTTAATATCTCCTTTGTTAACTTATATTAACTGTTTGGTGTTGTGATAAATATGGAATATTGATGACAGGTTACTAGACAGTCGCCGAATAGATTATAGTTACCCCCTTAGTCCCTTTCTCTGACAAGG
The DNA here is from genome assembly GCA_030578115.1 of Leucoptera coffeella. NCBI lineage: Eukaryota > Metazoa > Arthropoda > Insecta > Lepidoptera > Lyonetiidae > Leucoptera > Leucoptera coffeella. The sequence continues at coordinate 95,126 of JAMBLF010000822.1, read as the reverse complement.
ATGAAAGGCACCTAGATAGCAATAGTTTTTGGATCCCAAAGTATTACCAGATTTTAAAAATTATATTGACAATATATGCATTAGCGTAAAGAATAGTAAATAGAGTGTTATCTCAATGAATAAATATTTAATCAGTATTTTTTGCCATATTATTAAGATGTTAGGAGTATGGATAAGTAGTTGATCATTAGTGGTCAGTGTTCCCTTATTAGTTAGTCTAGTTACAACTAAGCAAACATCGCTCTAGTTTCGAATAAAAAATGATTATACCTATTAAAATTTACCTATCGTTATGTTTCAGAAAACTGAATATTAGTATATTGAATAAATAGATTATAACAAGCGGATACCAGGTTTAATTCTCTTAGGAAATAATCGTCTAGTAAATAAATAATAACAAGCAGAAAGTTACCAGTTTTAATCCTCTTAAGTCCCAGATTAGCAAGGGCCTTAATGAATCTATTATCGGTGTAAGAGTGCAAGTGGTTGGAGTGGAATGATCACTTTTGATTTCTACAGAATGCACATAACTTGTTTTGCATCAATCGTGACTATACGCACACTACTGGCTTTGCTCGAAGAAAATTGTTTACTATATTAATTCCAGTCCTGTGCATCTCAGGAACTAAAAAGAATGCTAACTAACTGCCGTTCTTCTCGGCATGTGGATTAAGGTAGCTAAGGAAGTAGAGGTAAACGGAATCACCGTAACACAAAGATATTATGTAACCAAGGTTCTGTATGTGTATATATATATGTTTATTTATAACCAATAGAACTGTGCTTATTTGCAAGTAAATTATGACTGGCCATATTTTTTTTGTAAGTTCATAAAAAAGAATAGCTGTATTTAACACTGATGCTCTTTATCATGTAAAATAAAATTTGCTATTCTGTTCATACCTTTGAATACCACTTTTGGTTACAACCTTCAAGATACCTTCATACTATACAAAGGTATACATTACTACATTCTACAGTTACTGTGAACCAATTTTGCCTTTAATTTAATAAATGAATGCATAAAAACGTAATTGTTCAAACTACTTTTTACAAAACCTTACAAATGAACACACATTTCCATTAGCATCCAAAGCAGTAGTTAAGCAACCAACAAGTGAATTCAAGTTCCAATAACACTTTCTTTAGTTGACCTTGCTTACTCCTTTACACAAGTACATATATGTTCATGCTTACAAATAAGTTGAATTGAAATATCCTGCAGTATGGCGGAAATCAGTTAATAAACCGGATGTTTAACGTTTACCTAGTTAGGTTGACTTTTGGGCATATTGTGCAAATGTCCCGGGTTTGATTTCTGACTAGGTTATGCAAAGTTGTGTGTTGGGATATAATATTGTTTAGCCGTTTGGTATAAAGTCGTTTTACGTTTTATCGTGTTACTTGTACTTGTACAAGTGATTACTTTTTGTTACATTATACTTAATTCGAATTATAAACACGTTCTAGTTATGATAAATTATTAAAATACATACATATTTTATTAGCTATTTCAGCTAGAGGGACTATTTTCTATGCTTTATTTATACTCTCCTCATGTTTGAACCGAAACCCCAGTGTTAAGAGAATCTATGCATCCATAAGACTTCAGAGTTTTGGCAATCAACAGAGACTGCAAGAGATAAATTTATTAATTTTGTTTTGTTAGATCAATATTAAACAGTGAACAAGTAGAATTATATTATTTCTTTTAGAGTTACACGTAATTACAAAAATTGGCAAAAAACCAAGCATATTCTTTTCCATTCTTGTAATTATTTACTAATCAATTAACGTACGCACACATACCCCGCGTATGTCATGTCAAATAACAGACTCCGAGGGTAAGACAACCTCTACCGGTGCAGTGCACAGTAATTTGTGAAACCAGGGGCAGGCAAGCGTAACTTAAGTACCCTTTTTACGCAAACTCGGTCAAGGTAGCCTAATGTGACGAACGCCGCTGTTTCTATGCTCAAACCATTGTTTATTGTTATGAAACTCTACATATGTAAGTGCTATTGTGTGAGGGAATAGTGCCTCCCTTTACTTCTTGATGGTAATACATGTGTGGTTAATTGTATATATTCCGTCTTTAATAACTCAGGGGATGGTATGAAAAAATGTTATGGATGTGATCTCGTTTATATCACTATTTTAAATTTGTTTTGGGGATAGATTAACATTATTAGGAACATGGTGATTGTAAAGTGGTCTGACACTATTGTAGAATGGAATAAGATGTCGCCTTAGTGTCATTAAATGTTTGCTATTCATTATATTTTCGTATAAATACGTATATAGGCTAAATGATCTGAAAAGCGACTAATACATTACCATAACAATATATAGATGTTGAGGTATTAAAGGCTTATTATGATTCTAATTCTATATTTTATTGAAGATTCAAAGGTTAACGTGACAAAACGTTTTTACATATTCGATTGCTGAGGTTGGCAACCCATCGTACAACATTAATTAACACCGAACTGCTAATCTCTTAGTTTCCTTTTACGTTAAGGAGTAAGAATAACTTTTCCTCTTTTTGAAAATTTTCCATTTGCCTTATCATCTACCAAATAAGAAGATGTTACGCCTTTATTTCAAAAAGAGTATATACAAACACATCACGCCTGATTCCCTGTAGAGGGGTAGGCAGAGATCAAGGATCCTCATGTGTCTCGATCCTGAAAACCACATTTACTTTATTTACACTTATACGAGGTGTATACACACTCATACACACTCGGCCGTTATAGGTACATGCTCGTGTACGTTAAGTACATGTGCATAGTACCTTAAGGGGTGGACAGTATTTTAAGACATATTTTATTAGATTATACTACCAAAAATACTAAGAAAGGGTCACGTTAGAAGTATAGATACACAGGTACTAAAGACCGAATTTGTATGTGGAGATAATATTTAAACGTTGGGTAGCAAAGGTGATTCTTCGTTTATAAAATAAACGTGACAAGTCCCGTTTTCTTGTAAAATTGTATGTAGAGACAATGAAGAAAATATTTACTAAGGACAAAAACAAACGCGTTCACGGGGTAGTCACAGGTTCTGGGGTTCATCTCCTCAATTCCGAAGGTAGTAATTCTATGGCCACCTCGAACCCACGTGTTGGCCATAAAGTAAGTACTCAATGTGACAGATGGTAAGCCATGTCGTCATTTACAAGCACTGACTATTACCTGTTCAGGGAACAGGTAGGTTTCCTCACGATGTTTTCCATTGCCGTAGCATTATTAGGTAGTAGTATTATTTACCAAGAACAAGATAAATAAATATCTGTGATTGTTGTCAACTCCATTAAGGAAACTTGTATGTAATATTAAATACTCATACACCACACTAATAAGTACTAATAAGATGTTGTAACTTTGTATTTAATTTATTAAATTATTCATACCAAGTTCATACGTAGGTGTAAATGAGTGAATTACAATACAATACAATTAAGTCTGTCTCCGTACTCGAGAGTACATACAAATGGTAGTGAGAGATACTTTCTATGAGACAATGCAATAAGTTAAGGCACTACGGGCGTATTGTTATGATTAACCTTTGCTGTTGTGAAAGAAATGTGGTTCTGTAGAATAAAAATACTGTTCATTTAAGACAAATACGACACCTATGTTATCCGATATATTATACCGGTTTTCTATTCATTTCGATATATTAATACCGAGACGATCAAATATCCTTACGATGCACGCTTACATACATACATACACATCTCGCCCGTTTCCCTGTAGAGGGGTAGTTTGAGATCACGGATCTCCATCTGTCCCGATTCTAACAAACCACTTCCCTCATATACACTCGACGGTTAAAGTGGGATAGACGCCATATTGAAAAAAGGTGACGCTAACTTCTAAAAGTACTTATTTTTATATGCTTAAATCTTATATTATATTTTCTGAGTAATATAGATAATTCTTGTGATACCTTTTCGCTATACATTCTTTAACGTTTCATTAAGTTAAAAAATATATCAAACTTACGCTATAACCATAATTACCTTTAATTTTACTGTAATAACTTTTAGTATCATTCTTTTCACCCCACAACTAGCCAGATTTTCAAACATTTTCTCCACAGTACCCCATATAACAAATACCACAACATGTCATTGCAGACTGTGATACGCGATCTCCCAGTGTGTCGGCAACCTATACATTTGTTCCATGAACTCTTTTTTCTTCGTCTTAACATCGTATTAGAAGTTAATGGACGCTTAATCGAAGATTTGAGTCATTGTTAGTGGATGAGGTGTGAAAAGTTATGTACGTGGGGTAACTTAACTATCTCTCCAGTAATAATTTATCTTGTACAAAATGTTGGCAGTTTACCAAATTGTTGGTTTGATTTTGGTCTGGTATAAAATAGGTATAAACATACATATACTTTCACGTCCTTCAATCCGGGGTGGACAGAACCACGAATATATATATATACTTGTATAATGTGTAGTCTAACTATCGCAACTCATAATGATGAAAAATAACTTTTATAAACAATTAATAACATCATTAAATAAATTTTATTTCATAATCATCCTTTCATTTCTTTGATACTTTCTCGGATATTAGACCAACATCCTTAATTCCATACTTTATTTATTAACCCTCCTCCAAAAGTAAATCTTTCAGTCCATTTCATTGACAAGATAATGTTCTTATCTATTAATCTAACCAGGCAGTCTACTGTTAAATTGAGGTTTAATCAAGCAGCATAGCCAAGGTTTAGCTAAGTATTTAATCACTTTTTAAACGCCTAATTAGCCGATTGCCTATTGCCAAATAGTCACGGCTGCATTAATAGACAAAAGTGACCTCAAGATAGATTTAATTGTTAATTTCTAGTGTATTAATTACCTTTCGAGATTGGTTGAATGATGTAGGAACATTGTTTTGTATGAAGGTTTTAAGAAGGCCTTTGTATTGTAACTGTTGTATACAATTATGATGTAAGGCCTAAATCTCATTGATTGATTGTAGTGTTATCCAATAAGATGTTCCTCAGTCGACGATCAAATGCTTCGTCAGAGTAATTTCCTGTCCATAAGTGCAAGCCTATGGGGCACACACTTCAATTCAATTCAATTTGCCTATATGGCGAGTAGTTCTACCCAGAATATAATTCGTTCGAAATCGAAACATTTTCACTTAAAACTCTTTAATTAACGATTAATGTAAATGAAAATAACGTATATGCAATCATTTGGTTCTTTTCTTTATATTATATGTATTATTCTCGAAGTCATACAATAAAAGTTTAAAACTGTTACAATATGTATATTAATACCCAAACATTACATATAGCTAAAAATAAACCTGCTACTAAGTGACGCAAGAGTAATAATTCGCGCGAAAATTACGTTAATTAGTTTAGTCGCGCTTTCTAAACGTAGTTTTGTACCCTATAAATTTTGCAAGTATACTTTAACTATACACAAACGTTAATACATACATATATTCACGCCTCTACCTCCACTGAGATAGGTAGATTCTAAGGCCTGATGATATGGTTTATTAGTCGACTACTACTTCTATAATGATGTTTAGATTCAATGTCTTGTAGTCGATTCATAACACAAATTGTTTATTGTTGTAAGAAATACCGTCACATATTCACATTTTTATTAACATTATCTTAATAAACCTGATAATGAAATTATTTACATAATTTGAGAATGCATAAACTCTATAATATGAACAAAATTCTATCAATGTATGTTCTGAATGCAAAGTAAACGAATATGTACCTTATACGAAAACTTTATATGTTTCTTTTAATACAGATGAGAATTAAATACTGCAAAAATAATGGTACATAAACCACATTTTAATGCATACAAAAGTCAAAGCATTTAAGTTTCGACATCTAGATTTTCTCACGTTTCATTAAAACTTAAGCTTAGTTGAATTTGTGACTTAATTTTCATTGTGTAAACATATTTCATGAAACGTTAATTACTTTTGTTTTAAACGTTGCGGCAGATCTCTCAATTTCATGTTTTGACACCAAAGTTACAATTAGCGAGTTTTGTAACCTTTGTTAGAATTAAAGGCTCTTGAATTTTAAATTTAAATCTTGTGTGAGATTGTAACCAAGTCTTGAAATTCATACAAAGATAAAAAGCTACATAAGTAGATCATATATAACTACACACGTTCTTATATCTCATTCGGATGGACAGATTCTCTTATATACAATGAAAATCTTCCATTTTTCGGTCTTTGTATAACATGTTTACTAAATTAGCATGCATACACTTTGTCACATAGACTTGTTATAGAAATTTGATATGTCACCCTTTCTTAACGTTTTGTTCATGTTAGACATAACAGTTACAAATTTTCCGATAATGGTGACTAGAGTATTTTAACATGTACAATGTTTAACACGAACTGCACTACATATACGACTATATCTGTATATTCCTTAATAGCACTACAAAACATATGAACTACATATACCTACGCCATATATATTATATTACCAAATATACTAAGAAAGGGTCACGTTAGAAGTATAGATACAGAGGTACTAAAGACCGAATTTGTATGTGGAGATAATATTTTAACGTCGGGTAGCAAAGGTGATTCTTCGTTTATAAAATTTACGTGATAAGTCCCGTTTTCTTGTAAAATTGTATGTGGAGGTTTGACAATGAAGAAAATATTTACCAAGGACAAAAACAAACGCGTTCACGACCATTAACCCATGCGGGGTAGACACAGGTTCAGGTGTCCATCTCCGCAATTGCGAAGGCTATGGCCACCACAAACTCACGTGTTTACCAGAGTCAGTACTCAATTTGACATGTGGTCAGCTATGTCGCCATTTACAAGCACTAACAGTAACGTGATTCAATCGTAAACAGTCCTAATAAGATACCAGTACTTACCATGACATCCTATATTACAGTGTAATGTAAACATTGTAGTAACACGAAACGTTAGTAGTACCTATAACCGTCGAATGCGTATGAGGAGGTGTATGTAGTTCGTCAGGATCCTAATAATAACTAACCATTACAACTTATAGTCGTAAAGAAGTTGCATTTAAGTAAACCGAAAGGTTACAAGTACTTATAACCGCCGAATGTGTATGAGGAGGAGTAAGTTTGCCACTATCTAGTCAAATGGAGATTCGTAATCTCTGCCTACCTCTTTGTAAGGTAATATGTGTGATGAGTATGTTGTATGTTGTCAAACAAAAGTCGTGTGCATTCTAAGAAGTGGAATGTGTGTTGTCTGGTGTAATTCAATCGAGATGGATTTAGTTTTCTTTTAAAATGACAATATGGAACAAATACACGTGCAGAAGAAATGCACTTGCTTTGTAATTAAAGTAAAGTTTGAGGGTATTTGTAACTTTTCAATATAGAGCAATTTATTATAATGTTTAGAAAAAGACATGGAGGTATGAAAACATTAATAATTACATTTTGAATTTGGATTGAATAATATCGAACATTATCTCTCCTATTATGTTTACTTCTTCAGTCTAGGTTTCTATTTGGAATAAATACAATAATCCCTTTTTTATATATGAGACCGGGTCGTATCACGATAAAATAAAATAATGAATATAAATACCTTTATATCACCCGACGTTTCGACCCAGTTGCATAGGCCGTGGTTTCATATGTAGTAAAAAATGAGTGTTTAAAATAACTAATAATAAAATAACTAATTTAAAATAACCTTTACATGAAGGAATGTTTAACGCAGTTAACTCTCTGGTTATGCTTAACAAATAACTACAAGATACATACAATGAGTAGTTTGTTTTTTAGCACTGCTTGTGTACTACAAGTGCTTATTGTTTTGAATTGAATATGGCTGCCAATTTTAGAACCAAACAACTTAAAAATGAAAGAGCTATTCTGTAAAAAGTCATACAGTATTTCAATCTGTGATTTCAATGCTCAATCAATGCCCTTCATTTGACAATATTATATTGCATAAGCATTTTTACATATACACACGTCAATATTATTTAAAAGGTACACATATATTTAATTAGAAAAATATCTACGCTTATTTTGGAACCTTTTTACAACCTTATACGGTGTGACAAAATGCTATGGAATATAGAAGATAATTTACTATAACGTTCCCCGATAAATTAAATTAACCTTTTCTTGCTTCCTCTATCATATCATTAATACATTTTAGCAAAATCGCATTTGTATCGTACGTGTACATGTACTAGAGTAATAATGTGAAGTTGTTAGTAGAGTAGCGTCAGGTTTCATCAAGTGTCAAATTTCATCATTGATGCGATTTATAAAGAAGCATTAGTAGACTTATGTCCCGGGATAAACGGCAGCTAGTTAGCATTTTATTTACGACTCCGCTATACAGTTTACTTTCAATACAACCCAGTCTTTAGATTGGTGAAACACTGACTTATAAACGTTTCATAACACAATTGCACATGCTTTTTGTATGTAATAACAACCTATTGAATAAAGATTAGTGTTAAAATAGCAGGCAGTAAATCATTTCCGCTGTGGTTAGTGAGTTGGTGTTTTAATGACTGTGTGTAGTGGTTTATTCGACCGATATATTGAACCTTTTGCTAATACATACATACATATTATTATATTTTTATTATATTCAGGTTTCTACATCCGAATGGAATAGACAGAGACAAATCGCCACCTAATACATACATACATATATTTACGCTTCTACGTTCCCAACGGAATAGGCAGAAACTATTGATCGCCACCTGAAACGATCTTGGAAAATCTCTCTTGCTTCACTCTTAACCTTCTCATACATGCTCTTTTGTTATTCTCTACGTACACCCGCCTTGATAAGAATGTCTCTTATTTGATCTGTATAAGTTCTACGCAACCTACCCCTTTCAACTCTATCTTCCACTTTGGCTTTATAGATTCCTTTTGTAATCCTTCTTTCATCCATCCGCTCCATTTGCCCAAACCACCTTAACATACCTTTCTCTATTTTCTTTTGTTAATGAGTTTAGTATATTAATATCTCTATTTTTCCTGTCACTGTAATTCTAAAACTGGTACACCAATAGGTATAGAACAATAATGTGTTATTGTATTTTAATTTTATGTTATTTTTGTTACAGGTAAAGTTCGATCGTTTGTCAGCACTACTAACTACTACTACTAACAACTAAAGAAAGAATGTAAGACTATAAATTAATTATATCTCTAATTCATATTAAAAATACTCTATAGTTAAATTATGATGTTATGTACATATTTGCAATGTTACAAAACTCTTATATAATGAACAACGCGGTGAGAGAAACCATCGTAAGGAAACCTGCCTATCCTTCGAAATAGGCTATATAGGCAGGGCGTTATGGTAACCTATCAGGCGGAAAGCCAGTTCAATATGACTTACTCAGCGTGACATATGGTTTCATCTCTCAAGTGAATATCATCATGATTTGATTGTCATTAACCGATACTTTACTGTATGAGTAGTCAAAAACAGCCATTGATTACACCTTTCTCAATTTCAGCTAGTGTAGTAATAAAAACAATTACATACAAATGTGTATGATAAAACCTCGGAGATATATTACCACTTTTAACATACATATTGTAATAGTATTCATATGGCAATTATGTTCCAATATTGGTGACAGGTTGCTAGCCCATCGAAGAACGGCAGCTAGTTAGCATTCTTATTACGTCTCTAACTAGCACGGTACATATAATCAATTAGTACATTGTAAGCGGAGGCCGGAACGTTCATATCCGATTGTAATGTTAGGCGTCAATTAATTAATGCATATTCATATACAAATGTCTTGTCACGCACGTTAGAGGTGACTAGGAGAACGGAATTGGTGTTGTTTGGTTTGATATGGCAGTGGAAAAGGTTGTATGGGTTTTATAGAGTACAAGTAACAAGAATATTAACTAGCTGCTGTTCTTCTCGGCATGTCTGAAATGGTGATAAAAGGACAAAGAGTGTGTGGAATTTTTCGGGCAAGGGCTAGCAATCTGTAAGCAATGAGAAGGCGATTAAAGGAATAGGATAAATGCAAACTTATGGGCGATGGGCTAGCAACCTGTCACCAATGTTCAATGTAACATCACAAACCCAATATTCATGCTATAAAATCACTTAGGAGATATTATGTCCAAAGATCTAACCAATAAAAGGGATGAGAATGTACATACATATATGTTTCTAGTATCGATAGATCTCTTCTTTTAAATACACATGCTTTACGATTTTGTCAACAATATTAATGAATAGCATGTCTATTTTTCTACAAGCATTCGTGACATCACCTAACCAGAAATCTATAAATCTAAGAAGGCAAAACAATGTACTGACAGGCGCGTCGTGTAGAATAACTGTTTGTTATCTTATACATATCATTGCTAGTTGATAAGTATCTAGTTTTAAATAGCAGAGAAGTATTCTTATATATAATACTTTAAAACAAGATATTTGAGACGAAAACATAATGTTAACTATATCTTTTCCTATGTTTTAGCAGGGTCAATAGAATCTTTAGGGTGATGGGCTTTACAGCTTCACCGGTAATACTAATAATATTAGCTTATAATGTCTTTAAAATTCAGTCCACACTGAAAGGGATTAAAGTATTCATATATGAATATACATATATGTGGAGGGAAGACAACGTAAGAAAAGGTATTCCTTGGCAAAGATAAAAGTCAGTGCTTGAAATGGCGACACGATTGCCACATTGACTACTGACCATCTGGTTAACCCGTGGGTTCTATGTAGCTATAGAATTACTACCTCCGCAATTGCGGAGATAGCCACGCTAACCTCTGACTACCTCGAAATGTCGTAAAATTTTGACTTCGTTTTCTTAAAATTTACTTAACATATGCTGAGATGGATGATTACTGATCATGTATTACTATAATTTACATATTATAAATTCACTTAAAATTGTTCATATGAATCAACTATAAACCAAACTATAACTATGCAAACAAAATCTGGGCCCCGAAAATCTATAAAATACTCTAAAATTGTAATATTATTACTATTAATGACAGTATTAACTTAAAATTTTTACCGAGTTAGTGCAGGTTATAATAAGTGAATAGGAAAGAATGAAACATATATAAAAATAATACGTCCTTCAGCCTGCATTTCAGCTGATTGCGTTATTCTGAAATCCCAACTAACACAACTCATAACTAATGTCATGATATGTGAACATTGTGAAACATAATTAATTATAATGGTGTAATATCATTGTTTAAATTTTGCCAAACCAGGAAACAAAGATATTTGCAAGTATTAAGATTAATAACCGTTTTGATAACGCTTATTATGATTTGTGTTGTAATAAATCATGACATAATGGAATAAATTTATATAACTAACATTAGGACTTAAATACATACATACACATCACGCCCGATTCCTATTTTATTTTTTCTCTTTTTTCTAGAGGGGTAGTCAGAGATTTCGGATGTCCATCCGTTGTTATAGGTACTTCTAACATCACTCTTTTTCAATATGGCGTCTATCTGACTTATACTACTATAATATAAAATGACTTTTTTACTGTTTACCATAAACACTGACTAAGGACTAAATAAAACGTTATTTTTATATTAAAATATTACACGGAAGAGTGTCACATATCACGAGATCATCTCTCGATATTATAACTTAAGACGCCTTTACAATAATCTTGTTTCTTTATTGATTTTTCCTGGTGTGCTTTCAATTCAGTTTAATATGATATCTTCCTTAAGGGTTCAGGAAGTGTCTTCAACCTTCACCTTTCATTGATGACATAGCATTTGTTATAATATAAAAATGACGTCTGTTATTCCCTCAAGGGATGGACAAAACCTTGAAACATGAAAGTGCTTGGTCACAAAGGTTTAAAGTTGAAGTTGAACATATTCAATACAATAACGATATTCATTTCTCTATATCGCACCGAGATGGGTAGAGACTTATTATTGTCATCTTGAACGATCCTGACAAATCTTTCTTGCTTCATACATCGATAAACTGAAAAAGAAAGCAAATGAACAGATACAATTTGACACATTCTACTTAATGCAGATTTACGTAGTGTGTAGAACAGAAGAGCATATATGAGGAATATACATCTAAATGTATGTTTGAGAAAATATTATTAAAATCATTCGGACTGTAACCAGAAGCAGCTGTAGCAAAATGGGAAAGATCTCTGTTTTCTTATGATATAGGTTCTGGGTTAGAATCCCAGCTCTGGCATGTACTAATGAATGAAATGTAACAATGTGTTTTTCATTTCCGCACATAATTTACAGTCGTTAACAGTGAGGAAACCTGCCTATCTCTCGGGATATATCCAGTGCCAGTATACGGCGATACGATTCTCTATTTGTCATTTTGGGTGCTGTGTATCTAGTGAAACGCAGGTTTTGAGTGGCTCATACCGAACATGCGTTCGAAATTTTGGAAATGGGCTTTTAAGCCTCAGACTACTCCGCCTTGATAAAAAAGGGAGTGTGTATACACAAGTCGTGAAGCGTATGTTATGTTATTATGAAACTCATATTCGTATATGGCACTAACACATCACTATATCATATCCTATTAATGTTGCGACACAAATTGGCAATGTTTATGTCAGTTGAATTCTATCTATTTAATCTAACCCTACGGCTATACATTAGTCATTAATTTAATATACAGCGTAAAGGTTAAACATATACTAATAATTTTGTGATATTAAGTTTAGATGTTCTCAAATTACATACATACACATCACGTCTGATTCTCTGTAGAGGGGTAGGTAGAGATCACGGATCCCCATCTGTCGCGATCCTGACAAACTTATTTCGTTTCATTGACACTCATACACCTCCTCATATACACTCGGCGGCTAAAGGTACTTCTAACGTCAACTTTTTTCAATATGGCGTCTATCTGACTGACATATGTCCCATTGGGCCGACCCCTAAGTAACCGCCCTTCCAGTTCACTCATATATATTCCTTTTGTCAATCTACTATCATTCATCCGCATAACATGTCCAATGTCATATGTTTTGTGTATTTAAGTTTGCTTGGTCTAAAATTACTCAGAATAAAATACACATAATATTTTTTTATTTAATGCTTTTGTGTATCAAGTTACTTTATGGTAGGGGCAAGTAATAAATAAAATGTATTTATAAGTCTATATATAAATAAGATAAGGGCAAGATATCCTTAAAATATATGACCTCTGTGGTTGTGTGGGTTAATGCTCCAAACGTAGAGGTTCCAGGTTCGATTCCCTTTCATATTTTTTCTTTTATTACATCTTGGGGTTTATTTACTTCTGGTTTTTTAATCTTTGGATAAAACCTAAGCAATGGGTTAACAACCTGCCACTGATATTCCACATCAATGCTATTACGACCATGTTAGTCTAAAGGTGACTGAAGAGACATGATGTCTTCTAAATAAACAATTAGTGTAAATAAGAGGATAAATATGGCAACACTGGTTGACATAAACAAATATCCAAGATCAATGAACCCGGCACAATGGCATTTCACAGAATTTCTGTGAGCAATACGAAATAAAAAGTAAATCCTTAAGGCTTTACCAGTTTCCGTGTTGGCTGAAAACCGGTTCACTTAGTCCCACGGTTGGTGCGAAACTTAAAATAAACTTAAAAATGGCGCGTGAATTACTGGTTACTTTATCAAGGGAGTTTTTGTACCTGGTATATAAGACAAGTCAATGGAGACATTCTTCTTAAGCCGGGTGTACGTAGCGTGAAGAACAGAATAGCATGTACAATAATAATAACAATAAAAGCGTTTATTTACATCCACAAAAACATAAACAAAACAACACGTTTACAAAAATACAGCTAGAGGGTATAACTTGTGCATGTTATTGTCGCAGCAAATATAATATATAACGTTAATCCGTGTGAGTGATCCAAGAGAGATCTGTCAGGATTGTTCCAGGTGGCGATCGATAGTATCTGCCTGTCTTCTTAGTGACGTAGAGGCATGAATACATGTATGTATATAAGACAACTTACGCAAAGATATTAGGTGTAGAGAGTGTATTTTAGGCATACGTTGTGAGCCATCGTATCTCAGCGGTTTACCGGGTATTTTAGCACTAGACTAGATGGTAACTTTTCTTCGTTTCACTATATATGTTACTCACTTCTTTTAAGTAAGTCGAGGTATGGATAGCTGACAGCCCATCACCCTTAAGTATCCAATGCATTGACTACAGGCCACCAGCCTTCTTTATATCTTCTTTAAATTCTTTAACGATACTGGTTGCCATGGTAACCTCGTGATGGCAGTAAGGTTGAGTTTATGTATGCTTGTTTTTGTTTAATAAAGATTATTATTATTATTATTATATCTACCAGGATATCCATGTAGGCTTATACAGAGAATTATTCTATTTGTTATTCTTCTTACTCAAAACAAACATATAATATCACTATACGTAAATTTCCATCAATCAGATGTCAAACAACGTAAAGGTACGTGTACCTAACGGTGTTGCGTTTACACGTACTCACCCGGGTATCGAACCGGTCATTACACTTTGTAAACAAAAGTTAACAGTTCTCGAATTCGTATATCGACCTTTAGACAAAACAATTATTAAAAAGTCAACACAAAAAGTGAAGAATAGAAGAGCATGTATGAAAAGGTTAATGGGTGTGAGTCAAGCAAAAGAGATTTGTCAGGATCGTTCCAGGTGGTGATCGATAGTATCTGCCTATCCCGTTGGGACGTAGAGGTGTAAATATATATGTATGTTTGTTTGTGTAAGACATATATAAATTCGATCTAATCAAATCTTTACGTTGAAGTATACCTTATAAAAGTGTCATAAAAATTGAAATAAAAGTTTTTAGGTACCCCAAACTACATGTTAATCAGATAGTCAGTACCTATTGGGACAAATTATAAACCGTGTAGGCATTTACAAGCACTGACTATTACCTGTTCCGAGTAATAGGTAGGTTTCCTCACTATGTTTACATTTACCTTAGGAGCGGAAAATATTGCAGTTAACTGTAAACTGTACATAGAAAAACCGTAAACATTTTCTATTACTAGCAATAGCTACATAACAAGGTACCATTGGCATTGCATTATAATATAATTATATTACATACATAGATTCTTGTGAAATTAACTAGTTAAACAATGAGATTCTTCTATTCATACCAAAGTTCTATCTATCCTTTTTAAACTCTTGTACTATAGTATCCAAGTGTCTTAAGTAACCTTTGAGTCAGTCCCACCTTACTCAAGTGAAGCTAAGTTAAAGTTAAGTGTGATAAGAGATATTTTATTTCATTTTTATACGCTATTAATGGCTGTGGACACCATAAAACGAATGATATTTTATACAAAAAGATTGTGTAGCATTTACACTTTTGACCTTTCTGAATTATGCGACGAAAACATAATAATATTTTGACATTTTTACTATTCTTACTTTGAAAAGATTGGAGATAATATTTAGAATCTGGTTTTGAAAAATCTTTAGATGTTTTGAGCTAGACTATAAGAACTTGTGAATAATGTTGTTGTAGTACCCTGACATCTTTATTTGTCTTTAATTAGTTTAACAATGTGTTTTAGCTGTACGTTAACATATAGGTATTTTAAACTATCTCTGGATACAGAGGTTTTTTTGACTTCAAATAAAATTATTAGAAAAATGTTTGTCTATTCTTTATTATAAACATACATATATTCACGCTTTTACTCCCCTAGTGGTAGAGACTTGCTCGCCACCCTGATTGATCTTTACAAATCACTTTTGCTTTCACATATGTACATTTTACCTTCTCATAGACGCTCTTCTGTTTTAACATACATACATATATGCCTACCTATGCAAAGCTTTTTTTTTCCCTATATACACACAATATAAGATACATATACATACACCCATATCCGTGTTTTTATTATACCATGAACACAGATAAAGGTATTCTACACATCGCCCGCATAGTGAGTAAACAGACAGGAATAAAATGTGAAAACGCTGCATGATACGAATGCTGA
Source organism: Leucoptera coffeella (assembly GCA_030578115.1). NCBI lineage: Eukaryota > Metazoa > Arthropoda > Insecta > Lepidoptera > Lyonetiidae > Leucoptera > Leucoptera coffeella. The sequence continues at coordinate 79,064 of JAMBLF010000822.1, read as the reverse complement.
TAGGATTTCAAAACAATCTCACTTTCTTTTAGCAATGCAGTTTCTAAATGGAGCTAGCTTGTTGTTTGGTTTAAGTCTATAAAGAATGGGATTGTCTATAGGCGGGTTAGAATATATGGATTTCTTGGACCTAGTTCATGGTTGAATTATACACCTGAAGCTTCAGTATCTTGGTATTTTATAAATTTTGTGACATTCCCAAAAAAACAGAAGAAGTTTTACCATTACTTACATACTTTTTGGTAAAAGGTGATATGACTATCACTCAGTTTAGCCTAATGATAAATAAATATTTCGCAATAAGTTTTGAAGGAGTATGGAATCCTAAATTTTTTATGTTTAAAACTTTGCCTCACCATCGAAGCCTTCTCAGCTTTGTGCCATACCCATTGCAATTTAGTTAATTGACTAATTTATGCATTAATAGAGTTATAAACATTCACGTGCTTTATTTAATTTCTGGTGGGCAGAACCTCATAGACATCATATTATTTCACTTTTAGCATTAGATTCTACGAATTTATTATGATTAAACTTAAATTATGCATAACTGTGGTGTAAATTGTTATCTAACTCGTATATTTCCCTCTTTACAGAGCAGCATGGATCCGTCGCGTGTCCGCTGGCTGTCGAGCCTCCTCCTGGTCGCTTCCTTCGCCACTGCCCACTCCCTCACTAAGGTAAGCGTAGCTATATAGCATCTAGTGAAGTACTACATCATTAATATATATAATAGTATTTAGGACAGTATTACAAAACTACCTACGAACTACGGAACTAGCCCCTAAAGATCATTTAAGATTTGTGTTAAGGGAGTCAACGTATATTTAAGTAATATAACCTTATTTTTTAAAGATAAAATAGTGTATAATATATAATGAATTACCAGATTGGAAATCAGAAGCAAAGCGAAGTTCTTAACTCTGTCTCCACAGGGAATTGGGACCTCACGATTAGTGTTCGGGTGTTAACCGTTCGCGCTACGGAGTTAGTTAAATTAATGTTAATCAGGCTATATCAGTCCACTGCTGTTCATAGGGCTCCCCAAATATCGTTATAAAATACGACCACTTGTGGCCCTCATTAAGTCATTGTATTGTAATGTTCGAATCATTAATCCTTCTTCTAGTCATTGGTCTACCTAGCAGTGGCTGTGAGTTTATTTCCTATATTAAAGAGTTATATTAAGCTATACATAGATTCTTTTTTAAACAGACGTCACTCAATCAAAGATATATAACGATTGCATAATATCAGTAACGTAACAAAATATTAGTATCATTATAACTCAAATATCCACACAAAATATTCTTCAGTCACATTCCTTTCATAGTAAGATGTGGTTAGGTTTCATAAGCAGAGAAAGTGTTTCAAAATATTCAATGGAGCTGTTTGTAAAGCTTTTAGCGACTAATACAGTATTACTTTTGAGTACTCTAACGTCGAAACTATTCTCTTTATAATCGTTTTGCTATGTAGGTTTCTAAGCTGTTAATGGACTGTTTTTATGAATAACGATTGTTGAAAGATGAGTTTGTTACCAGCTGTGGCTCTTAGATTTAATTACTAGGTTTTTCACTGGTTACTTAGTTATTTTCGTACGTTAGTTTAATTTAATTATTACTTTTTTAATCACTAAGTTATTCTGTTAGCCATTATAAATTTAGATGGGGAATTAATTGCAAAACATTAAGTTTTGTTCCTATCAAGCAATATAGAATGTATTGTTATAATTCACCCTTATTTCCGATATAGAGGTGGTAAAACAGCATGTTGATAATTGACCAAGGAGATGTTTTCATGTCTACAAGGATCTATCCATCCCTTTTCAAAAGGACGTGAATGTACATGTATGTATCCAGACACTGACCGTGTAAAATACAGTGGTCTTATGTAACTTTTTTCTGGTTGTTAAGAGGCTTGTATTATTCATAATTACATCACAATAAAGGTTGCTGCATGTCACAAGAGTTATTGCGTTTATTTTGACAGTAATTCACAAGTGACGTGTGTCGCAAATTATTTCTTGATGTATGTGTGTACTTGCCATTATTTTAATGCCGTTTGCGAAATTATTTATTAACCCTGTAATACATTGTTTACATATAAAAAGACATAAACCTAAAGAACAGTGTATAAAAGGTATACAAATTATATGGTGTGAGGGAAAACATCGTGAGGAAACCTACCTGTTGGTCGAACAGGTAATAGTCAGTACTTGTAAATAGCGACACGGCTTACCACTTGTCTTAGATTACTGACTATCTAGTTTATAAGTGGGTTCGAGGTGGCAATATAATAATTATTACCTTTTCAAATTCGGAAATGGACACCTGAACCCCTGACTACTCCGCAAGGGTCAATGGTCGTGAAAGCGTATGTTTGTTGTTGTTTTGAAGAAATAATAGATTTTTAGTTGTTTATGCTCAAAGAAAACAATGGTAGGAGATTTTTTTTCTTTGTAGTCTATGCGGATCGATTTTGAGTTTTAACTGTTTTTTAGAAGAACAGTGGATTTTTAATTCAATATGTTCTGCAGTAGTAAACTTTTAAATTCTCGTATGTCGCAAAGAGAATTAAAGGAGGTGTATGATGTATAAAAAATAATACGTGATATGTAGTAAAAATACAGCTAAATTATAACATAAAAATTACAAATATAACACAAAACTGTAGGGATTTCGTAAATATACTTTATTATACGTACAAATATCTTGTGATTAATCGTCATTCCTATCAAATCACCACATTGAATCATCTCTTTCCTGTGCGAAATATTTCAAACGCTAATGTTAAATAATGACATAACTTAACTTTAAAAATGAATAAAAATATTTCTTCGAAATATCACCTTGCGAAGGATATAAAACCGCAAAACTGTTCAAATGGATTGTTAGGTCATTACAATCTTATGTTTTGTGCTGGCTATCTGGTGTAAATGGGTTATTGAGGGGCAAAATGGACTTTAAGTCGCCAAATGAATTTGTAGGTACGTTTGAACTATGAAAAGGGATAACATTTATCAAAGCTTATGTAACGTACATCATTTAATATGATATATGGTAGTACGATTTAAGGAAAACATCGTGAGGAAACCTAGCTGTTAACCGAACTAGCTTACCAACTGTCATATTGAGCACTGGCTATCTGGGGTCAAAGTCAATTGATGTGTTTTAACAAAATCGAAGTTTCTTCTTACTCCACTACAACTTCACACTATTACTGAAATGCGACTGAATTACGATTTTGCATAAAAACCATCAATAGACTTGGGCGCCATATCAACACGTGGGTTCGAAATGGCTATTATTGACTACCTCTGCTATTGCGGAGATGCACATCCGAACCTTGGACTACCCCGCAAGAGCTAATGGCCGTGAGCACGTTGTGATTACCGAGGGATTTTCCCACATAGCATGAAAATTATTGCGCATTCAGTAAACATATTAAGTTACACATGTAATCTGATACTTCGTGAAGCAATACTTAAGGAAAGGTTTAATCAAGGGCTTCAGTAGAATGTAACAAGCGTAAATGTGACTTGCGCCCATTCTTTATTGTGACGCAAGGGTTGTGGTCTAGTTGTTACTTGTCAATGATTTTACAATTGATTACACGTGTTGTGTGTAAGCACATACAAGTTGTAACATGTGTTGTAGTTTTGGTTCGTTATGTTATAAATGCATGTACAAAAATCACTTTTGGGGTGGAGAGCATGTCATTTTACTTTACATATACATACATACATATACATTCACGTCTTTTAATCCCTTTAGGGCGGACAGAACCTTGGAGACATGAAAAAACTCCTTAGTCACTTAGTAGCATGTATATTGGGGTTTTGATGTCATATGGAACATTGGTGACAGGTTGCTAATCTATAAAAATATTATTTCACGAGGTAGCATTTGTTTTTATTTTTATTTGTATATATAAATTCACGTCAATTAATCCCTTTAGGGTTAATCAGTACCTACTTCATTCATTACACTTTACCTTACCAACCATCAAATATCGTAGATTATAGCATTTTCTAATGTCATAACCTCCAAATCTCACAGCTGTAAGCGGGTGACATTGTGTTGCATTCATTCTCAAAGTCTAGGTTTTTGTGTGGTTTTCTGACAATGACTAATGCACTAAGGTCTAGGCTTAAGGTTTTGAAAAGAATGCCATTTGTGAACTTTCCAACTTTCTTGTGAATGAAAAATGGTTTGGAATGACAATATTCGAGCAAGTTTGGTTAATTTTTAAAATGTTTTAGCATAAAAATGTTTTAAATTTTAAAAAACGCTATCTGAAACTCTACATATACATATCAACACCTTATATAACAGTTAGGTAAAATACAATAAGCATCATTAATAGTCAAACTTTTGACAAGTTACTTGTTGACTATCTGGCGACTATTAGGCTTGAAGTGACAAAAGACCTTAACAAAGTCGACAGTGTTCATTTTGTCCTCGAACTATGCCACAAAACAGTTCTAGGTCGATAAGTTACCACTGTACATACAAATCACGTTTATTATCTCGAAATCATTTGTGAACTTAAATTGTCTAAACGTGATAGGCATATATATGTGATAGTATCAATTACGACCAACAGTATTAAAAACTAATAATTCTGGCAGGATGATGCCTTCTAGTGATCGTGTGTTGTGTTCTATCCTTGAAGAGGCCTATGTGCAGCAGTGGGCTGTCACTGGCTGATAGATAGGCATTATAACTCATAGGCAATTCAATTTAATACATTTATATATATAGCGCTCATACAAATACCTACATACATATTTTACGTCTAGTTCTGTGCACAAATTAAGGGACCTGAATGTATGTGTTTATGTAAATAATAATAATGTACAGATCAAATTGGAGACATTCTTCTTAAGGTGGTTGTACGTAGTGTGAAGAACAGAAGAGCATGTATGCATATAAGAAGGGCATTGGGTGTGAGTGAAGCAAGAGAGATTCAAGTTCCAAGTGGCTATCAATAGTCTCTGCTTATCCTGTTGGGAACGTAGAGGCCTGAATATGTTTATGTACCAAGCAATGAACCTAATACACATTTAACCATCATTGTTCAATCCAAGGCATGCATTTCACGCATCTTTTAACACTTACACAAACTCGCGTTGCGTGTGCACAGAGTCAATCATGCGAACAGACATTCCACAATATGGCAACCGAATTGTGTTTACTAACAATGTTGCGAAAGATTGTCACAATCCGATTGCTTGGACTAGGCTGGGTGGGGCTGGTCGAAGCTGTCACTGTTAGTGCTTTTATGAAGGACTTAATTATAGACAGACATCAATCTGTATTTCCGGAGGTATTTAATCCACAGATGTTCAAAACTAGGGTGCATAGGCATTTTTTGGACAAGCTCGCTACATCTTAGACTCTGTCTGTCGCCTCCTTCGAGGTGCAAACAGGGTCAAGAGTGAACCCATTTCAGTTACTGTTAGTGCTTTTATGAAGAACTTAGTTATAGTTAGACATGTATGATTAAAATGTAAAATGTCCTATATAGTCATCATTTAAAGAGTGTGGAAGGAAGAATTGCCTGGACTCTGAATAAAAAGTATTTTAGTCTTATTCGTTCTTTAATGTTCATTCAAAGAGTTTGGAATGATCACAAAGTGACTGGTTTTCGATCATGCCTGGAGTTTGAATAAAAAGTGTTTAAGTCTTTTAAAGGACAATGTAGCTAACAATGTCAATAGGTACTGATCTTATCAAGAATTTGTATAAATTTGAGCTAGTCACCTTAAGAAATTCTTAAAAAACAGGGACTAGTAATGCCAATGCTCAATAGAAGTAATATAATACATTTTGACCTTCCTTAATAATTTTTATAAATTAGAATACTTTCCATTGCTTGGAAAACACTGCACGGATAGATATGTCTATTTTACATATATACCAATAAAATGCATATTCGAAATTTCTATATTAATCAACTCCCATACTATTTACTACCTAGCTATCTACCTATAATATTTAAAAAGAAAAAAACGCCAAGTTTCGATACCACAGCCCAAATACCTTTGACATATCTAAACTGCCATCTCATCTGTGCTCAAATTAATGGACCTGTGCAACTTACAATATAAGAAACCTAATAGAGGCGTGGTTGACGCAAGTGATATAGAATGATGAAATTATACCACTAAACTCGTTTCCAATGAGATTCCAATCAAGCCTTTACCGTGGACATGTCATAAACACTCACGTATAGTCGACATTTAATTATACCGGACCTTATGACATGAATGGTTAAACAAACATAAAACATAAGTGTCACAACAGCCCTTTGGAAACTTTAAGTGATAACATTTGTTATATAGGACGTGGTATTTAGATAAAAACTCACTTTTTACTTAGGAAGTGATATTGAAATACTATTAGTTATAATACTTATTTGTATTATGTTAATCTTAGTGTAGAGTTACTTTTCACTGCCGCACTATTAATAAATAAATTAACCTTTATTAGCAAAACTTAGCACTACAATACATTTTACTTCTGCTCCTGAATATGTTTTTACAAACCTGTATTTCAGGACACAGATCTCTGACGTCCTATACAACCAAGTTGCTAAAAATATGGTCTAAGATGTGTGAATGAAAAGGAGAAATAAAATAATGCCATATTTAGTGTTATACATTCATATTAAAAGGCTATAAGCTGTTTTCAAGCTCAAATATGAAGGAATAAAGATAATAAAATAACAACAAAGATAGTCTAAGCTTCTTAAGTCGCTAAAATATAAAGAAGACAGGTGTTCGCATTCAATACACATTCTAAACAAACTAGTAGTTTATTACGGTTGCTATAACAAACCAAATTACAGTTCACACCTCGTAAGCAAAGATTGAACAATCCATGATGAAAGAGTCTGAGCTTGAAATTACCATGAAGTCGAAAGTCCAGTGGCCTTCACATTTGGTGCCCTTTAAAAGTACGACGACCATCGTTGTTACAAAACTGAGGATGATTGATAACGTGGTAGGCCCGCACATCTGCCAGATTCATATACTATATAATCCCCTATAAATAAGTATATGATTGGGAATAATAGAATATAACTGATGTATATTGTAATGCATGTATTCGTATATCGTAATTTATTGGGCACACGCAACATCTAAAGTTCCATTATAACTAATAATAAAATTTATTTATTTATTCAAAGGGTAATGCTATCAGTATCTTGTGAACCCTACCATTCTCCGACAGCGATGATTACAATGATATTTTATTTGTAATTTAGCTTTTATTTGTAATTTAATTTTTATAACGAAATTGCCATTTTTATTAATAAATTAAAAAATACTAGAAATAATAAAGTTAATCTTTTTATATAATGACAAGCTTAAACATTGGATTTTTCTAAGCCATTTATGTTAATTTAAAACATTAACGAATTGTTGTGAATTTCTGCTGACAAAGGTATGATATCTGATATTATTTTTCGTTTCTGTTTACCCTTGATGGTGAAAATAATGTATATTATAGATGTACAATATATGTGCTGGGAGATAGTTGGCTTAAAGATATAAAAGCAGGCAATATATAGTAAAAAACGTTGTTTCAACTTACGACACTTACATCAATCAGATCCATTTATTTGATAACTGTAATTACATTACAGTAACATACTAATCGTTTACGATTGGAAATATTAATACAGTCCGAGTACTATAGTTAGACAAATCTCTTTTTTGCTTCAAGCAACTGTTATGCAAACTTCAACGTTACATCAATTGAAAAATGACATGGCTTTTCGACATAACCGTATGAAGTTTTTTATATATTGTTTTTATGTGTTTTGTACATTAGTCTTTAATAGAGGTTCATTAAGTCGACCATTGACCGGCGTGTGATGAATTGATTTCAATTTGACGTACGTTATACTATTAACGGTATTTTGATAGACTTGTGTATACACACTCCCTTTTTTGTTGTGACGGGGTAGTCACAGGCTTGAGTATTAAGATCATCAGTCTTCTAACCATATCCTAATATTTAAGTTTATGATTGCAATTTAAGTAATGACTTCTGAAAGACTATACTACTATAACTATAAACTAAGTTGATGTAAATACATAAAGATTCTTTTTCAATACCTTATATTCAAAGTAATTTTCTTAACCTAACTAGGTTAATATTCAAAACCTTAGTTCAACAAGGTTGTATCTAAAACTTTTACACCAACACACAAAGTACCGTATTTATCAATTTATAAGGTTCAATATTCACTACCGCAAAGTTTTATATAGAACCTTTTATAACTTCGTATATCTGAACAAGTAGCATTTGCAAATTGCTATGGGAATTACGATTTTGACACTTTCCTTTGATAAACACCGCAACGAGATGATATTGTGGTTTCCCTTCGTTATGGGAAAGTTATTGCTCGTTAGGCCATTGCTTAATGCCTAGTTAGGTTCTAGGAGACTGGGTCTTAGGAGACCTAAGATTAGTCAGATATAGTATAGTATAGCTCGGAAAGTCCAAACCACTAATTTTAAGGAAAATGTATGTTAGCAAGAAACGTAAGTAGGTACTATTTAGAACTATAAGCTAATAATTTTATATGAGTACGTAGATTAATTACTTATTGATATTTTTAACTACTTATAATACGTACATGTACAACAATAAACTTTACGACCGTCTCTCTAAAAAAGGGTAAAGTAGAGATCGCACATCGCTACGTGAAGCAAGAGAGGTTTATCAGGATCGTTCTATGTGGATATCTCTATCTCTCTATCTCTATTCTTGTCTCTGTCTATCCCGTTAGGGAGGTAGAGGCGTGAATATATGTATTATGGTTAGGTTAACATCCATATACTCTTACATACATACATTCTAATGTTAGTCTATTTAGTAAATCGCCTTTTTATAAGACATAGCTTCACTATATTTCACTACATACATGAGAAACTTTAGCTACGAGAGCTTTCATAACCGAAAACCACGATCCATCTTAACCGCGCCAGTGCAATGGCATTCAACTAACTGCGAACGCATTATGCAAATAATATTGAGCAAATACATGCATAAATTACACGAACTAACCTATTTACATGCTATTTAAATGTCATTATTTAAAAACGGATCACGAGATCTAAGATTGATTGAGAACGGTTGTTTTTGGCCGCATTAACGGTTTGGTATTAGAACTTTTTGCTTGGTTCAATGACATAACAGCTGTCTGCGAGGGCAATAAACTATTTATCTATGATGTAATACTTCCGTTTTGATGGATTTCGTAGTGCGAAGTACATGAGGCTGTACCGTTTCATCGCAAATTGATTTGGTGATCTGAAAACCAATTTTCATCGAATTTTGAGCACAGGAACTGTGAAATCAATACAGCCATTTTTTGGAATATAATGTATGGGAATAGTAAAATTCGAGATAATGGCTCTTATCTTAGTGACGAGACGAGACAATGTTTCTACGAATAACTGTAGCTAAACATCATGAAAATATTGAACTTGATCTATCTTAACTCAGATTTTGAGACTAAATATGATACGCTTACGCTTTTAATTAAAACTGATAAGTTTTAAGAGAACTCAATTAGTAATAAAAGGCATAGATAAATAATGTTGAATTATGGAGCGTGATATAATTAATATTCGTTTCGTTTTTTTGGTATGAACATCACAAAGTATCCAAAATACTTTTTATATATTACATTTGCTTTTTTCAGTATGCATTCAGTACGTAAAATTAGGAGTAGGTTTTGGAAAAGTAGACCCAAATAACATCAGCATTTACATCTTAACACTTAAGCTTAAAAGGAACCTTTTGTACCACAATAGTATACAGAAAAACTACTATTATTATGGAGTTGGAACAGAGCAAAAGTAAAAGCCATACTAAACCATTCAAGATTATACAAGCAAACTATGATAGGTATTTGAGTAAATCCCACATAAAGTTTCCGGTCACGCTCATTACTCAAGTGTAGATATTTGAATAATCTCAAACGCACATTGTTTGCCTAATTAACGGCCTATCGTGACGATGGCTAATTTTGTTCTTTATCTATTCACTTTTAAGTCGCCGAACAGCCTTGACTCAAAACAGACAATGGTAAAACCACCGGAAGTGTACAAAAAATGGCAGCCAGTTCCGATTTTTTGACTACCGTCATCTTGTCATTGACTTTCTTCGTTTAGTTAAGATTAGATTATGATCTATGATCGTGACATGTCTGTTTATATCCTGTGTTAAATTTAACCGACACCATTAAATGGTTAATGTTATTTGATTGCCCATTTAAGGTTTGTGTTTACTGATAATATTTGTATGAGGAAGTGTTGGAACAATATAATTGATTCCGAGATTATCTCATATGAGAACTACAATCATAATTCATTCATACACATGCCATATGAAGTCATTTTACCCTTATTATAATATATTTCTTTTGCTTGACTCACAAATCTTCATAAATAGGGCTCTTAGACAAGTGGGAAACCGCTAAAAACCTCTGAAATCATGGGATTTGAATATCTCATGACTAAGCGAATTTGTTAAAATATGCCAAACATTATAATTTCTATTCCCCTGCAGTTTGGCTTATATATAAAGGCCCAGGATTGTCTGGTTTAGGTACGATTATATTTATACATTCATTTTTGCAAGCAATTACTAAATCAACTTTAAGATTTCACAATCTTTTATGATTTGAAGTGAAAGATTCAATGCACTTTAACTTCAAAAAGTAATTGTTAATTTATTTTCTCTATTTTTGCTGTTGTAACACGGAACTTTTAATTTCGTTTAGCTAATTTGAAAGGCGCTAGATACTATTAAGTTTCTTTCTTGTTTGTTCTTTTTCTAGAATATAAATAGAACCAAAGTAATTGTTCTTAAGTGCACAATCTCTCAATGATTTTAATTGTTATATCATTGTTACTAGGTACATCAAATGTAACTGTTGAGTGCTTATCGTAAAGTTTGAATGTAGCAGTTTATTAATTATGTAGCAAAGAATCTCAAAAATTTAATACCTCCTATGTATGTACCGATATACCTAAATTTGTGAGGTGATGAAAAACAACAGGATTTGTATATTGGTCGACAAATAGTCAGTTCTCCACTTCAATACCACCATGAAGTGCAAATTGATTCGTTTCGCCATCAGCTGTTTCTCAAATTCAATAAAATACCTAAATATCTCGCCACCAAAATATATCAAAATATCATAAGAGGCTCGTAAGTTATTTTGGTACGAGAATAATACAGGGCTATGGCAAATTGTAACGAAATAGCTTATGCTATTGACGCAATGCACCTTTATATTAAATGTAGAACCTCTAAGCTTCAGTCAAGAATGAAAAGTATTGAAGAATATAAAGATCTGTTAGATTTACCCTGAATACATAGAATAAATATGTAATGTAGTTGTAGTATTGTACTTAGTATGAGTACCTATTCAACTGCGTTCAACAGATAGGTATAAAACATTTGCTTTTTCAAATTCGTCACACGTATTGTCTACGGATCAATGTCGAACACTTAGGTCACGATCGACCTACTTTAATTTCGACTCTAGCCTGTATACAATAAGGTCTTTTTTTGCTCTACAAGGGACTCATTTTTCTAGGTAAAGGGCAAACGGCATATTGTCATTTGTTTCGTTCTTTTGAAGTGGCTTGTTTTTGCTTAAAGTTGATTTGTGTCAATGCATATAAATATAAAAAAGATATTAACTGATTATTGTAAAACTTGATAGCTTAACAAAGTACATATATAGAATTGCTTGAAAGATATTTATATAGGGGGCGTTCTTATAACACGTATGCCACTCAAATAGTCGATATACAGAAAAAGGGTGACACTTGGAGTACTCATATATCACCGAAAGATTAATACGGGTACGAATAATACTACGATGAGCGAAAACCTCGTGAGAAAACCTCCTATTTCCCGAACAGCTAATAGTCAGCGCTTGTAAATGGTGACACGACTTACCACCTGTCTCATTGAGTACTAACTATCTGGTCAGCACTTGGGTTTGAGGCAGCCGTAGAATTACTACCTCCGCAATTGCGGAGATGGACACTGGAATCTTTGACTACTCCTTAAGGGTTTTAGCCGTGAACGCGATTGTCTTGGTTTGTCTTGCAGAGTGGAGTTTAAAGATTATGTACAAGCGTTGACTATTGACTATTCCGAAGAATAGGAATGTCATGGACTGTGCAGGTTATGAAAAGTGTGCCAAGAAACTTGATGTGTCTGAACATGCGAACTTTTATGCAAAACGAATGTAGTAACGAACGAAATAATGCAAATTATGTGTAAATATTATGCATTGTTAATGAGAGTTGCAAAATAATGACGAGCACCTCTCAAATTACACTTTGCATTTCAACAGTTTACCATGTATGAAACTAGAAGATTTTATAATTAAAATTTAGTTGTCTGCATTTCTGTTTCGTAAATATATGTATAATTCAAGCATAAATAGGTTATAAGGATAGTTAAATTGTTTCTAGTCTGAATAGTTTTCCAATAGGTATGATAATTGAGTAATTATTAATAATAAATTCAATATAAAGCTCATTAAAATGTATTGAAACTTAAAAAAAAAATATTAATTTGATATTAAATTTAAACATACTCGGATGTAGATTCTATTTCTTCTTGGGCATTAATGTTTTGTTTTTGTGTTCAAAATATGCTAAGGTTAGGAGTAAATACAATTTATCTAGTAATAATAGAAGTTTGTAAGTAAGTGTTTTTACAAATAACTTTTATTGCCAAATAAGAGTTAAGTAAGTAGGTAACGCTTCAAAAGGTGTAAAATTGAACAGATCACTTAACTTGTAAAGTTTTTTATTTGAGTAACAAATCAATGTAAGAAAAGCTATTACAACATAACCATAAAAAGTACAAATACAACTTGCATAGAAGATAAATGTTTGTGTATGAAAACTTACGTAAATGTCGAGTGGGTGTTACTAAATGTATGAAATTAAAATTGTATCACATTTCCACATAGCAGCAAAGCAATATACTAAAAGGAAAAGATATTAAAAGCGTGGTTGTTAGATTTTTTATACAAAAGCATACAAAGATCATATACGTACATACGAGACATCCTATTTAATGCGGTGGTATGTGGCGAGAAGAATAGAAAACCAATGTCGAAAACTTTAATGGATATGAATGAAGTGAGAAAGATCTATCAGAAACGTCAAAATGCTGAGCATTATGAGCACTATGTATATATATATATATATATATATATATATATATATACATATATATATATATATTATATTATATTTTTAGAAGAGAATAGTCTCTATATAACACGTTGAATGGTAGAGACATAAATTCTATCAAAAATATAACATACACAAAATTAACATGAATCGAAAATATTGTGATAGTTATAGTGAAGGTAATTAGACAATTATAGGGTAGGTAGAGATCATGGATCCCCAATTTTCTAAATCCTAGCCAACCACTGTTGCATCATCGACATACACAACATCCTCATACACACTCGGCGGTTATACGCTTCCATAGATCTAAAAATCAATTTTAACAACGAGGTCATAACTATCTAGTATCTAAGCCATTTAAAAATAATGTCAAATCAGTCTTGTTGTCATCTCAGCTGTCAAATCACGCCGCCATCTTTGTTTTAGTGACATAACAACTTCCCACTTCCGCGGATTGCGCGCACTTAACGCAACAATACAACTTTAATAAGCTTATTGTTACATCCAAATTGGACTCTAAGTACCTGTGTTTGAGGTTTAGATTCGCCTCGTGCCTGTCAAATGTTTACTGTGTCAGTTATGTCATGTTAACTTTTAATGTATGTAAGTAGATGACTACAGATTACTCGGAGTATGCCACGGAAAAGTGATTTCGAACTAGTTTTTAGTGCGTAACGTGCTTGAATTAATTCGTTAGAAAATCTTGTTTGTATCTCATTACTTTTTTAAATTAATTACAATATATTGGAGACTGGGCCTTGCTTTTTAGTTTTTGCAATATGTGCAAGCTTCACGACCATTCAGTATTTTGGAGTATTCAGAAGTTATTAGTTATACGAGTAGGTAATAGATAGTTATACGTTTGACAAGATATATTATTATAACATTAAGTATATTCGTTTTATCGTCTTATTATTCAATATTACATAATCGTCTTTTTCTTAAAAAAGAACGACAATTGAAGTTCATATTTTAAACATTCGCGGTCTATATATTTCTCACTTACATTTTGAATTAATCGAAACTGATCTCTACCTACTAGGCTTACATTTTACGTGTGACGTGTATGTATGTATATCTTAACTCAATCTCTACACAAAGGGGTAAAAGTCGTGAATCATATGTGAGTGCTGCATGACAATACTCTGATTAATTTGGTTAGTGGGTTACACCTACACGATGGAAGTGAAGTAACACTATTCTCGATATCCGATTACGAAATACAACCTCAATTAGGCTACCAGAGCCTTTGGATAGCAACCACCAGTGAATGAGAGATGAAATAATAATGAGGCTTCGGGTGACGTGATTATTAAAATATGTAAGTATAATAAATGAAAGGAATATAGGCTAGGAATCTGTCACTAATGTTCCATTTGAGAACATAACCCCAAATATTCATGCTAATAAGTGACCTAGGATATATCATCGTGTTTCCCATGTTCTGACCACCCCGAAAGGGATTAAATGATGAATGTAATATGTATATAACATAGCGTCACGCAAGGATATAGAGAAATAAATAAATAAATCTTGGCAAGAGACATTTCTCAGAATCGTTCAGAAGCAATCGATAGTCTCTACTTATTCCGATCGGAAATAGAGTTTTGTTTATATTCATTATTTTAGCTATTTGAACGTTTTACTTTTAGTTGACTAGTCCTTTATAAAACAGTAAATATATTTATTATTATGATTAATTAAACATGTTTATGTCTAACATAACTATGTTATGAACTACGGGCTATGAATTATCATACAAATGAAGTTAATTTGTAACATGTTATATTCTCTTCTAGATGAAATAATCAAGCACGATCCGATATCATAAACGTGTACATTATAAAGCCTATTTTAATTTATATAGTGACGCGAGGAAACTAAAAATTACCAAACTAAATAGGGAATTTATCCATCAACTTTATAGACACTTCCTACGAATAAACATACTTATAATGAATGTGTGTCAATGAACAAAAGTACAAAACCTCAAGCCATATTACACTGCATTACATTACATTGTAAATGAGTTTTATTGAAGCTAATTGAGCACAAAATCTTGACAGCTAACCTCCAAACAACATTAATAAGCTACATGAAGTATGAATGTGTGCAATGAAAGATATAATCTGATGTAATTATTATAAAATACTTTATGCAACAATCTCCGAAAATAATTCTCAATATCTATACAAACGGGTTTTTTAAATCTTTTATAAATAAACTTGAATAGTAGTTGCTTGTCGATGGATGTAGGGTAATGTTGGATCTCAAGGTGTTAACAGACGTGTCAATTCAATTTTTAAATTAAAATTAACAAATTGATATTGGAAAGATGTTTTTATATTTATATCTTGATTCTACTTTAGAATTTTTAAGACATTATACATGTTATTAGGTTTGATTTCAGAAAGATAAAAGCATAATATATACATACATAATATCACGTCCGTTTCACAGGCAGTAGGCAGAGATCACAGATCCCCATCTGTCCCGATCCTGCATAACCACTTTCGCTTCAACACTTGACGGTTATAGGTACTTCTAACGTGAGCCTTTTTCAATATGGCGTCTATCTGAACCATCCCAAAAATATATACATATTCTGTAACTCTAATGTGAGAAACGTCTATGTATATGTAAAGTGAACCAAAAACCCAGTAACCATTAATGATATGTAGGCTTAACCTCTTCAAACCTCATTTATTGTACCGAAAACTATTTTATAACCTTCTTTTCACCGGAAATACATTCATAGTTTGTACACACGCCGAATACAGTACACAAGATAATCGATTTATCATAAATAAATAAATTATCACTTAGTATCGATTCGGTGAATTCGATTTAAATATCGCGGCTAACTTTAGCTAAATCACAATTCACGAGTTGACCCACATAGCCTCTCGTTTCCGTACTGTCTCTTTCTTTAGAGCCTTAAGGCTGTAGCTTATGAGGCAAAGAGATAGAGGCTTTAAATAGAGGAGGTTTGCAAAGTAAATGTATATAGAAATGAATAAGAAATATAGGTTGTTGTGCTTTGGTATAGTAAGTGAATTTTATAATAAAATTGTTAACAATTTGAACTCGGGCATGATATATTCATGTTTTCTTTAAACAAAAACGTTTGAGTTCGTTAAATTAGATTAATAAATACAATAAAACGAAAGCATACATTAATATTGATAAATAACTAATGGAAACGGACACTCATTATTACTATAAAGAGTATGTACGAAAGAAACACACTCCAATTTATTCAATTTATGAAAGACAAATTAAATATATTTATTTACAACTTTAGCCCCGTAAGAAGTCACCTCAAAGCCTTTGAGTTATGAACCACTTTCGTTTTCATCTGACACTCGCGACGTAACAATAATGTAACGCAACCGTCGGCCCCAGCACAGCCATTCCGCTTCTCGACTCCAGTACAAAATATTTGTATTGTTAATTGAATTGAATTGGTTTTTAATTGTGAAACTACGTATGCTTATAGTTTTCGCAACCCCGGTGCAACACTGTCACTAATGCAAAAATGTAGTTTTTCAGGAGAAGCAATTAACATTTTGACACTTGACTTTCAAATATACACAGATGAGATGAATAGTTTCTATTAAACTGTTAACTATGAACATTCATTGTGGTTAAATAACAATTACTCTATATTAAAAAGTATACTAACGATTAATTAAAACTGTTTTTTACAAAAGTGACAGTGTCGCGACGGGGTGCGATATGTATCAAGGTAGTTAAAGCATAAATAACATAAGATATATAATCGTTAGAGAGACGTTTTATTGTAAAAGGGTGACGTTAGAAGTATATATTTATCGTCAAGTTTTTTCATGTTGCTGTGAACTATTAAGTAATTGCGGAAAAAGACGTAAGCACCTCTAAGTATACCGCAAGTCTAAATGTTAATAAATAAGCAAAGGATATAATGGTAGTAAATTCTATGTATTTGTTACATAAAAGTGGGATACTGATCTTAAACTGTGTATTATTTAAACTTATATTCTGTCCCGTGCTAGTCTGGTACGCAAAAAGAATGCTAACTAGCTGCCGTTCATCCCGGCATATCCTAATGGGTGACTAAGTCAATGGACTATCGTAGGATAACAAACTATCGCCAATGTTCCATATGACATCACGACCCCAATATTTATGCTAAAATGTGACTTAGGACCAATTATATCTCCAAGGTTCTGTCAACCACGAAAAGGATTAAAGGACGTGAATGTATTCTGTACCTATGCATACAGTACCAAACAAATTTCACATCATGTCTGTGAAACTGTACCCCAGATTGTCAGATTGAATTTCCGTGCTCATGTAAAGACGAAGGCTGTTTAAAATCGAGTCACGTCTAACGTAGCGACCTTTTCTCACATACAGCATTCATGATACACATTCAAAGCCGTTTTATATGCTAATAATAGCAATGATACGATAATAAACTGATTATCAGATGGAGATAAAGTTTTTTTGATTGGACACTTCCTTTTGCTAATTTAGGTGTGATCTAAAAATGAATTATAAATATATGATTACGTATTATATATTAAAATATTATGTAATATGTTACGTTATGCAAATCTTAACCCTTTTGGGGTGTATAGAGACATGTGTGACTAATATTAATCAAGCATACGTTTCATTACATAGAACCCAACGTGATAGGTTATCACAAACTGACTAATAAATTAAATTTTTATTAATGTAATATCCACTACTACTATTTATTACAATATGGTTTAAGTCTTATTAATTTAAGATCTTATAAATACTTGAGTACATCTTGGTAATATTAATTAAGAATGAATAGATGTCAATGAAGTGACATTAGTATTTTCGGAAGAATGTTGATACATGATCTCTACTTACCCCTCTGTAAAGAAACGGGTGTAAATTCTATATAAGGTAAATACCTTTTCATAACAGTGTATGTATGAAGTGTCATAACAAGTTTATTTTAGTACCTTCACTTCAAAAGCAAATATATTTTACATTTACTAATAAAAACTGTAAGTATCAAGGAAAAACTCATCTTTTTAAACAATTGTTATTAATCATATGGCAACACCTCGCGTTATGACTGGCAATTATTGAATACGTGTCAGTGGTCTTTTTCTCACGGGTGGTAAAGAGATGGGGCAAGCAATGACCATGTAACGAGTAATTACTCAGAGTTACTCGGTACTTATCAACATAAGTATCAATATTACTACTCATTCATTCACGTTCTTTATGTGTGGACCGAACCTTCAGCTCAATTTGCGTCCTTTATCACTGGTAGCGTTAGTACTTAAGTATATTATACACTGTATATTTTCAACTATGCATCATAAGTATGTGAATTTATGCTGTTCTATTGATAGGTCAATTTTAAATAGTATTTGTTAATACTATTTCTCCATACGACATAAACTATTTCGTGTTTTAACAAGAATTCAATAATTATCAATCTGATTTCGTATTTCTATTATAATTATCATAATATACTGATCTTGCTATCATCATTTTCATCTCAATATCTCTTCACCTTGTTAGTTCCTATTAATTATCAAACGTAAATGCATTTCGCTTCCGGATTGCAAGATAGTGAAATTAATTATATTCAGTGAAAGTAAATTGAATCTTACTGCAATCCTACTAGCGCGCTCAATTACTTACTCATACTCACCATTCGGTATTTACTCGTACGTACTTTTAAGTATATACTGAATTAAAGTAATGAAGGTTCCATGCCTAGAACAAATTTACGAGGCACAGAAGTAAGCACAGGCCATAATTGGAATGCATCTGACCTTGTCACTTACGCAACTTGATTAAAACAATGCATGTTGCGGTCATTTTACTTTCCCTTCAAAACTGACCATAAACAAATAAAAAAAATACATGAGTATCAAGTTTAATCTCAAATATATCGTTAAACAGAAGTAATATGATATCTAGCTTACAAGTAACAGTTTACCAGTCTTTTGTCTTACAAATATAGTAAATTATTTATTAATACATTAAATAACGACATCAAAACGTTATAATGTAGGTACATGAGTATATTGTGTAAAGGACAGAACACCTTTGATTATTTTACCATGAATAGTGAAAAAAAACAATCAAATATGGTGCCACGAAATCAACCCCGGAACTTATACATAAATATTATCTTCAACTTGAGGGTTAAAACCTCAGTTGGCGGGAAAGCTGTCAGTGACAACGCCGCCATTTTGTGTGACCGCCATCTTGCGACCTTGCTCCAAAAAGAACGGTCTCTTTTGCAATCGCAGTGGGAAAATTCGTTCATAAGCACCATCGCATGGATTCCTTTTATTTCACTGCATCATGAGGACCTTGAGTCGAAACACAAGTATGTTATGTCCCTTTCATTGGCTAGCATTGTCCTCTGTGAGAAGCCGACACGACTTTTTCCGAACATGGTGTGAATTAGCATACAAAATATGATTCTTAGTTACGTGATTAGAGTTGTAATCGGCACACGTAAAACGCATGCAGCATAGGCTTGACTATGTGACATAAAACCCCTAATTCACGTTTTGTGTTAAAGATTTTACTTATATTATTCTTTGACAGTGTCCACACATAACCTATAGTAGCGTCCAAACTCTCTACCTTAAATTTATTTATTTTAATAATAGTCAAAAACTGTTACTACTTATTATATTACATAAGCCCAAGGACTTTGGTCTGTTTGAGACAGCCGTCTGCGAAAACTCTATGGAGGTTTTGACCCTTTATATACCTCTTTGAAAGATAATAATTTTGAAGATAGAGTACCCGCCACATACGGTGGCAGTAGCCAAACTTGGAACTAAATTTGACGTTTCCGCAATTGCGTGTTATTTTGTATGAAAGGTAAATTTAGTATTACCAGCGTTGTGTTGTTTGCCCACTCTTTGTAATTTTTATGTTTGTTAAGGGTGATTATAATAAATTGATTTCCGGAGTTTCTTGTTAGTTCTTCTCCAAGCTAGGGTCTCCGCTAATCTAACCTCGGTAAAAAATATGTAAAGACAATGCTCAGTGCCATGTTTGAAATAGTTTTTTTAATTTATACTTAGATCATAAGATAACATTCAAAGAGAGCTTGTGATAGGGCCTATTTTAAATAAACATATTTTGACTTAGATATATTAATTTGTTTTATTTGAGTTTATAGCTCTGCAACCAAAGATCGTTACAAATGAAACCTCAATATAATGTATCGAGCCGTATGGCACAGTGAGTGCTAGTTTTGGCGTGTTTACTGGCAACACTGGATTACGCGACTGTGGCGACGCCTCCAACTGCCACCGTATGTGGCGGGTACTCTACTCTACACTAACCGAATTCATTGTGTACCTCGAAAGGGTTACTGTTTGTGTCAATAGATGGCCTCGTGAACCATCTTTATGCTTCGATCATTAAGGGCATGACATTGTACCGTATTTGGATAGTATAACATAGTTTTAAGAGATTCGCGATTTATACTCATGATTAATAGCAAACGGGACTTATTGCGTCTGCCCGTGACCATGGCTGCTGCAACGTAGCCGAAACGTCGGGTTAATAAAGGTAACTTTATTATTTAAAAACATACGCGATAAGTCCCGTTTGCTATTAATCATTAGTATAACATAGTTGAGGGTTCGTTAACATTTGTACAAATTAGTTTTTTTTCACCTAAAAAAAACTGGAACGAATGAATAATTAAATATTACACATAAAATATTATTATTATATATACTATTACATAAAATGTTAAAGAAAATCCTCTGGTTTGGATAGCATATACTAATGTCAAACAGCGATTAAATCTCAATTACAAATTTTTAATCTTCATAATTTTAAATTTTACGTCATATGTCTGATAAAATTGACCCTTATATCAATGAACAATACCTACTGTAATAGTAATACTCAATAATACGAATATAACGAGATGTGTTGATTATGAAAGAAAATCTTTCTGAACTCCAGCTTTCCATAAAAACTAAAACTTGCGAGATGTTCAACATTGATCCCTGATATCTGCCTACCCCTACCCTACCCCTAAGTAGGAAATGGGTGTGATATGTATGTAGGTATGTATGGGCATGTGTGTGACATATAACTATACATACAAATATGTTTACATGTTACTAAAAATCGGCACAAAACCACACAGACCTTGCCCGCTATCTCATTGGCTTTAAATTAGTCATCTGCATGAATTGAACAGTTAGAAACCTTGGTCCAAGTAACGCGGTGAGAGGCTCTTTCGCAATCTGAATATTCGCACTCAGTTCCTGGGTTGAATTGTGCAATGCCTTTGTGAGCATAATTATGAGAAACAAGAGCATAAAAAGTAGGAAACGGGACGGATGCACTAAATCAATGAAGTTATATAAGCGTTAAACACTTATGTTCCTATGTTATGATTATGGTATTTTCCACACTCTTTGCTCTATTTCCCTTTTTATCTCCCGTGCTAGTTGGAACGTAAATAATGGTAACTAGCTGCCGTTCTTCTCAGCATGTAGGAAACGAAAAAGGGACATTGGACGTTGGATGGGACATCATAATCTATTGGACGATGGGCTAGCAAACTGTCACTAATGTTACAATGCCATAATAACCCTAATATTTATGCTAAAAAGTGGCTGATATTATCGTTTGGTTCAGTCTACCCTGAAAGGGATTGAAGGGCGTGAATGAATATGTATGATTCTTCTACTTCCGTTCTTTTCTATGGTCTAAATGTTTCAAGTAACTTTCTTCTTTTAGAAATGTGTTTTAAGTAGAAGGATGGTTACTAATATACGCGCAATATCCGTTTCTCTTGATTAGTCAAAAAATCGATGTTTACAACTTGATTGAACAATGAAATTAACGTCCTTTGATTGTATGTAGGTTGTACATACTAATATTGCGACTATGATGTAAATTCAATTTCAATATACATTTATCGAAAAATATGACCGATATAATTTTTGTCAAAAAATTAAGTTCTTACAATTAATTCCCAAGTTTTCATGCGCTATTATGAAGTTATTGACTAATTTTATTACAAGAAAATAGGTACGACATAAATATTTAATTTTTATTTATTAATATTATGTTTATAATCTTGTATCTCGAGTTTGAAATGTCGTTTTAGTTTTATTAGGACAAATCATAAGTTTTACAGCCCTTTATCTATATAAAGATAAATAAGTCACATCATTCATTTCCATTTATTTATGTGAATTTTGGACATTGAAATGTGGGTAGTTTTCATACATACACTCCTTGTGTATTTTATTTAAGGATATCCTGACATAGAATCCTAATATCATCCAGATCAACATTATTTAAACTGTCAAGAATGTGATTGCCATTATAGTGGAAAATGCAGATGTAGTGACAGAATACTTAACATTAATTTATTGCTTATCTCTATTCAAATATAAATATGATTTTGCATTTCATACCTAATAACAACAAGGGGATTGTCAGGCTGTTCTGAATACGTAATATTTAGTATTACTTAATAGCAATAAAAACATTATCTGTTATGTAGGGTGGTAGTTATCTGATGAAATAAAGCTTATAAGAACCCAAAGATAATAATAATAAAAAGCGTTTATTTACAGCCACAAAAACATACACAATATAAAACGTTTACAATAAAAAACTTACAAACTACGGGGTATAACTTGTGCATGTTATTGTCGCAGCAAAAAGGTTCTAACTCAGCTGGATATGTTGCGTCTCGTGGCAAACGCAACGCTAGTTTTATGTCAGAACCACTGAAGAGCAACGTTTATATTTTAAAGAAACGTAGATACGAAGCTCCCGGTGCTCCGAAAGTACAAGTTAACATTTGTTCGGTTCAATTTACATAACAAGTATTCACACATTTGTAATCGGCTTAACAGATCAAGTCAGCACATTCCTTACTTTCAATATTCGATAACAGTGAGCATAATATTACTCGAATTGACCTGAGGCTTAAGTCCGCTACTGCTTTTTATAACTAAATACTAACTACATTCCAATATCATATCAGTTACTGTGTGAAGTTGTTAGTGTAATAGCAAAAGTGCAGCGAGCATTTTTAAAGCGAAATTTGACACTTTAGCTGTCATTAATAGTGAAATTTGACACTTGCTAATCCACTAAGAACTTCACGCTATTACTGAATTGATATTGAACTACGCTTGTACTTAAGGCTACGATTAGTAGACTTGGGCCCTAGGTTATATAACAGTTAACTCAGATTTTGTATTCTAAAATCGCCGACAAGGACATCGAGTGACTTTAATCGAGTTGCCAATTCGATTACTTGTAGTTGTAGTGGGTTTGCTAGGTATGTATGTAGGAAGGTGAAGTTTGGAATATATTATATCGATCTTGGATTAAATAAAACCTGCTGTGTTAGCTCTGTAAAGACATGCTGTCTGTGTAGCGACTTAGTACGTTTATTTAAACTATGGTCTCAGGCTTTATAAGACAGTTTATAACATAACACGAATGTTTTTTTGCTTTAGTTATTCACTACTTAACGTCATAGGTGGTCTATCACATCGGCGTGACAAAACTCTGTTTTTAAGCATTTTATAAGATATTCTAAGAAGATATTATAAGATATATTCACGCCTCTACGTCCCGAAAAGGATAAAAAGAGACTATTGATTGGCACCTGGAACGATCCTGACAAATATCCCTTGCTTCACTCACACTTACTAACCTTCTTTTTCATGGTGAAGATTTTCTCACGAGGTTTTCTCTCAACAAACATGTTCCTAAGTTACATTGCGATAATGTAGGTATAAAGCAATAAGCTTCAATAAAGGTTTCTTATTTTCAAATATTTTGTCTAAATAATTGAGTCATTACAAAACTTTATAATTTTATTATACCGGAAACATGGAAGGTGACAAAAAGCACATATTATTAGGTCATAATACACTAGTAATTAAAATTATTTATTAGATTATTTACCAAAACGAAACACACATTAACTTGCATCATTATTCTATTAAAAACTCGTTAATAAAGACAACAAATTAATAATTATTGCCTGAGATGTTATTTTTAATCTGAAAACTATGCTTATTGATATATTTTTAACAGCTTAATAAGCTTGTTATTAATTACATTTTAGTCAGTTATTATTATACACTGTTTTAAGAATTCTTATTGCGATGTATTGGAAACTATCAATTTATTTACATGCCACCTTGGGTAGTGATTATCCGGTGAAAAGTGGGTTCGGAGTGGCCAAGGATTAATGTTTTAATAAAATAGACATTAAATATGAATAAACGAAATTGGTGTAGCAATCTATTTATATTATATTACTCACTTATTAAATTTATGATGAATATTGGGGTTGTGATGTCACATTGATGTCAGATTGCTAGCTCATCGCGCAGTAGATTCAATTCCCCCTTAGTCCCTTAGTCATCTACACCGACATGCCGAGAAGTACGGCAGCTATTTAGCATTCTTCTTACGTCCTAACTAACACGCGACCTAAACTGTACCTCACTCACTCTCACGTTGCCAAACAAAAACCTACAACAATAATAATAACGTCTATTTAGTAAGCACACAAGAATTTTACATACAGCATACCTATTAATAAAAGGGCAGAGCCCTATGTTTTAGGGTGGTTATCCTTCCCATTTTGACCTAACAATAGTATACGTGTGTTGGATTAATTATGTTATGCTTATAACGCTCAAATTATCCAACTAGTAGACATAAAATATTGCAATAAATGTTTCTTTATGCTTCAAGTTCATCTGTTTGTACCTCAAGTCATTATTCTTCTCGCAACCTTAAACTAAAAAGGGCTAAGTGAGATTTTCTTTTTTCTCTTGAGAAATCTTCACCGCTTAATCTGTGGCTAATCGATATTTTTCGAGAAACGCGTGGCAACATTTTTTTCGGTGTTGCAACACTAACCTTAGACTTGTTAATTGATTAAGGTGTAGTGAAAAACAACTACCAGTTAAGTCAATGTCATATTGAAAACAGCTCTTGGGTTCAAGTATATTTACATTGAACACAAATTGCATGTCTTTTTTGTATCTTATACTACTACACTTCAATGATACAATGATATTATGTAAAAATATTATAGCTACACTTTTACTTACTTTGAATGTATTTCTAGTTCTTACCAAAGTCAGCAGTCAAGCAAGCATTTTAGAAATTTTTGTGTCTAACTCCGTAATTGTGAAGTAAATGGAATATGACTATTCTAGATTAGATATTTAATACTCAAAGTAGTCTTGAATTAATAGTTATTGAAGTATTGTTAATACCTCACGATGTTATCAAAAGATCTATATTTGGGGCATAAGAGTATTTTTTGTGTCCCATCGGTTTATTCCATCATTATTACATGTATTATTAAGGCCGTCTTTTGAACCTGACACTTCCGGTTACCGAAGATTTCACACAATTTCAGCTCTACTTTGTTTCACGTATTATGTTAGATAGATATATTAATATCTTGCAATCAGGAATCACTTAAACAAATAATTGCGATCGAAGTATATTGCTATTTCTTCATAGAGAATTATGTTTTCATTACAAAAAAATTAAATATATTTAACATTCATTTCCTTTGTTTCAGATTCACGAGCACATGACTCCTGACGAGGTTCGGAGCGTGTTCCACGTGGAAAGCCAAGACCAAGTCCCTGAATACCATCTAGTCCACCTCACACA
This sequence comes from Leucoptera coffeella, assembly GCA_030578115.1. NCBI lineage: Eukaryota > Metazoa > Arthropoda > Insecta > Lepidoptera > Lyonetiidae > Leucoptera > Leucoptera coffeella. The sequence continues at coordinate 53,098 of JAMBLF010000822.1, read as the reverse complement.
CCACTTAGCGAGACGGCACATAAACAACTCCCCAAAAGCCAACAACTATCACCAAGGCAACGGGAAAACCCCTCATGAGAAAACCAACTCAAAACCTTGGAAAGACAACACTCCTCCATCTCTGCTTAATGACGAAATGTTCGTCAAAGCGAGAGAATACATCAAAGATGTAGATATTATCGGTGATCTGAACACGACAGTAGATATCAATTTCAACATAAGCGATAGTGATTTGAGTGCTAGTGAAGTTAAAAGTGATAGGGAGACAGAGGTAGAGGATTTAGAAGATGGTGAACATAGGATAGAGTTGGAAGCTTTTGGGAAGCCGCTGAAATTGAAGTTGAAGAAACAGGAAGGCTTGGTTAAGAAGGATGGGCTGCAAATGTGGAAGCTACTGCAGAATGAAACGCAGCCGCATGGTGTGGATTTTGAGGAAGTAAAGGCGGTGAGTAGATGTTTGTTTAGTTTGTAATACATATAGTATTAAGAAGAATACGTAGATGAAATCGGTACTAAAATTCCATGATGTTTATTCAGATTGGATAAATTGTGTATCTGACGAGTAAAATTACTGTCGGGAAAATAGTGGTCACCTTAAGAATTATTTGTTGATAGGTTGAGTTTGGTAAATTCTATATTATTATTTAAGTGTATTCATTGAATATTAATATATATCTGAGTGTATTTATTGAACTCCAAAAAATCATTGTGATTTATGTAAAATGTGCGTGAGAACGTCAATTAAGTTAAGCAAACAACACGGACCGATATTCAGTGAATAATAAGCGAAATTTGATTAGTTTATTTCATAGAGTAAAATGTCATAAAAAGATTTTTTATTCATGGCCCAATTATTTACAACATGTAATTAAAATTGCGGCATATTATAGTGGGAATAGAAAATAGAATAAAAAGGGCAATAAATAAAAACCAGTTCATCATAATAGGAGAAAATAAGTAAAAATTGATTTATTGAAATAATCAAAGTTACATAAAAAACACTAATTTACTGCCAAGTGCCTGTAGTTAGCTTTCAAAACGAATTATGTAGGTCATCCAATTAACTTCTTAGTTCTATAATTCCAATCTAGACGTCGGATTCGATGATAAACAGAATTGCGTAACTAAAAATTCAACCATTAATTTTGGCTGAAAACGCCAAACGCTTGCGATATTAAAAATTGTGATAGTTTGACCTCAATGTCATTTGGTACCGAAATGTCACTCAGCTTGTTACCTAACGATGGTTAGCAAGCCCAATATTTATTAGAAAGTTGGCAACTCTTGCTTTTGTTCTAAGGTTAATTGTGGTGACCTTTACAAGGTGATTAAGTTTTGCGAAATTTTCGCAAGAAACCATTTTAAGGGATTGTGGCGATTGAATTGCAAATTAATTTAAGTTCCTACCATGTATTGGTTTTATCGTCATACATCATGGATATACATATACATACATACATCTCAATCCTGACATATGTACCTATATGTTGAATTACACTGCCGTGTTAGAGATCAGTTGAGTTATTTCAAATTTCATGTATTTTCATTATTTCCTTTAATAAATTGTTTTCGATACACATTCTACAAAATAAACGTAACGTAATATGCATCTATATTTCTCTTATGTAACTTTCCCATCCATGGTGTTGTTCGTTTTAAAAAAATGTTAGGTTAGCTACAAATTTAAAATTTCATCGCCCTAGCTTATCCACATAGAATTGCATTTTCTTGTAAGTATATATTCGGCTACTATCTCTAAGTTCTAATCCACACTTAAGGAAGCACGAAAACATTGTCAAGCATGCCTCAATAAACGTCAATCATACCGATCAAATCTTAATCTAGTAAGATATTCACCATTGAAAACAATGCTCCACGTTTTTACCTAAGCCTACAATTCCTGAATCCGGATTCTACGGAAATAGGCAAAGTGTAAGGCGGTAAGATTCTCACAATTTCATGAGTTAGATAAGAGCGTGGGATCCTCCTTTCACCACGAACTCAGATGGGTCTGATTGTCAGATAAAAACTGAATCGGATCGTGGTAGACACGTGGGTTCCTGAGTTTTTGCTAATATGTTACGAGGGAGTGTAGAGTTCCCTGATGTAAGTGCTAAGTCTCGCGATAGACTATCCTTAGAATGTAGCTGTATTGAAGAGTTGGTTGAATTTCAAATAAGACAGAATATTTAGCTGGAAGGCAAGACGTTTTAATTACAATTAGAACAATACCGTGACTAATGAGGTCATTCTCACTCTACATACAAACATTAACTCAAAAATAGGTACTAAGCAACATCATTCAATGTAGACCCAACATTCCTACATAGAAATATAATGTGAAATTGTTTATTCCAATTATGATATACCTCTTTCAAGTTAAGTAAAGTGTTTTAATCGACATGTGCATGAGATGTTGCAAAATATTTAGATGATGACGGAAGAAAATAAATCATAACTTAGTCAGTCTTTGATTCCAAAAAAGTGTCGTAGTTGTAATATTTAAGCAATCGGAAAAGTTAGGCCATCGCCTTAGAAACACATACTCATGACTGTTTCCCTTTGGTCGAATTTGAAGCTTCAGTGACAAATCATCAAAGTTATTGGCCAGTTCACCGAAAGAATAAATGTGAGTAGTGACTTCAACGATTTTGGCTATTACCCGGCCAATGGTCTAAAGTAGGGTTCTATGACACATTATCTGTCATGAGTAAATGACAGTAACAATTAAACCTACCCCATTAGATAATCGTAACGAATTAATTTAGTCAAAAGGCGAGTGAAGGTTATATAAATAGTGACAGGGGCAAAGTAAAGGCTCGAATCTAGTAATTACTTTTTTGCATAATCCAGTTCTTGCATAACACCGTAACCTAGCAACCTTTTAAACAATTCGTTAATGCCAACTTAACAGCTTAATAATTGAACTTTCTAAGTAGTCTAAAGCAAAAAGGTTCGTTACACAGAAAGATTGCAAAGACTTCCTAATAACCTGCCAATCATAATTGCGTCGGGGTCGGAAACATCTGAATTTAGTTCAATAAGAAATGTCTATTGTAGAATGCCGAGATAGGAAAGGTAACTTTATTATGTAAGCTATGCTAAAGTAATTTCAATTGGCTCTATCACGTTGTTTATTATTTTTGTTTATTGCTATTTGATTGTAATGTTTCACGATAAGTTCTATTGTTTTATTGTAACATTTTTACGTCTTAGTTCATTGTTGAGCAACACTTGAATAAAGTGACATTCATCCTGTTTTAAGGACAAAGATATATGAAATATAATAATATTAGTGATGTTGGCTAACCTAGCACCTGTATTTAATAGAGTTTACGCATTATTCAACTCTTACTTATAAAAAAGAAGGCAATTGGATTCAATTCAAGGGAAGCCATAACTTTTTACGATTCTTTGCTGAGTCGTGTTGTTGTATACAGCCTTTACTTTCCACTCAAAGCAATTCAGGTCAAGTGCCTGCCTGTCGGATTTATGGTGTTAAACAATGGTTGTTTGACAAAACACAGCTTGGGTTTAAAATCTAGATGACCTTGTATCGAAATCACTGTTCGCTACTTTTCAGCTGATTCTACCAATTTATGGATTATCGTGAGCGATATAGTTGTTACCTGTGTGTTGACTGTTATCTGTTTTTCCCTCCAGATGTTAATGAAACTAAGTCTAACTAAGAACCCATAGAAAGAGATTTTTGGTACAATGTTGGTATATGTAATAAGCACGCTTCTCGTCAACTTTACTTACTAAAATAGTTTATATAAAAGTTACGTTTTTAGGGTCGTAATGAGGTTAAGTTGTTGCTAAAGTACCAATACGACATAACGATGATGACTACCAAAAAGACGATAAGTTTTACGCAAATAAGCCCATTATTAATATGTTATGAAAGCCGAACAAGTTTTATTTATGCGATTTTTTTATTTGTTTAGATTTTCATAAGTTATGTGATTTTCATCAACATACTGTCCTGATGATTTGTATAAGTGAAACAAACTTTAAACCAGATTTGACATTTTAGATATCAAGGCCCATTGACATAAGGTAGGCTTTGTTATCAGATTCTAACTTCGAGAAATAAGCATATTCCTTCGCGATGTTGTCCCTCATCGTTAATAGTAAAACTGATATATTTCATAATGACTGCTAAATACTTTAAAACTGTACATCAAATCTAATTTCGTTTCTTTGGTTCTTATGTATCCGTTATTTGAATGTTTATTCAGAATCAGTAGAATCAAGATATCCCTTTTATTTGAGCAACAAAATTGAATACGCATAACGTTGAAGTAACCGAATTCCTAACTCCAAACTGACACCCAAGGCTCACAAACAAGTCCCTATTAAATTACGCATAGATTAAACTTTAATTAAGATCACAAACATTACTGAAGAGTTGTAAAACAATTTTGCAGTTTAATATACATGTCGTAAAATATTATAGATTTACATAAATGCCCAGTCTTATTATTACTAGTAAAGTATATTGTAAATATTATACATTAGTGCAATCGGTTGACTACATAGGATAGATTTCATTAATTATAATTTATCACTCAACATACATCAAATCGGTAATCGCTCGATAGGAAAACCAGCTATCATCTGTGTAGCTAATAGTCAGTATCTGTAATTGGCAATGGAATAACAACCACTCACATAAGTTACCCATTTCTTGAACCCAGGACTTTGACACCCCTTCGCTATCTAAAAGACTAGCAGTCAATTGAATCTAATAGGCTATGGGCTAGCAACCTGACACCATTACTCCATATAATATCACAACGTTAATATTAATGCTATGCAGTGTAGGATATATCCTCGTGCCTTCGAAATTTTGTACGTCCTGAAAGGGATTCAAAAACACGTGAATGGCAATTTCTTAAGCCTCTAATTATACCAAAAACAGTAAACTATCTTAAAACGTGTGTTACAAATAAGATACACGTGTTAGAATATTACTTACATGTGAGTGACGAAACGTTTTTCCCAGGTGAGAAAAACACATAAGATGTGCATTTTATTTATTTACTACCAACGTATCACTTCCTATTTAGCATACCTTTCATGTAGCCTCCTCATTAACTTACAATCGGTTAAGGACGTGTTTATGATAAGTGCTCTGTGTTAGGTATACGTTTAATTGAATGGTACGTACACCATAGGTTATAAAACATAGGTTATGGCGTCATATTGAAACATAAAAGGTAATTGCTTGTACATAAAATAAACAATAAATAAATATGATAGATGTTTTTGATGAGCAAAAATGTAGCTTAATTTACTCATAATATTTAAATATACTAATTAACTAGTAATATTTTATCTTAACTCTTCACAAACAGATTTTTAAAATGTCAAAACCGGAAACTATACTTATTATATTTAATTCAATATTTCTCGTATATACTTACCAGACCTGAAGTAAACAGATAAATAAAATTATGTAATAGCAGCCAATATCAGTGAGTTTGCCAATAATTAATATGGTGGTGATTTAGTCTCTAATTTTCTTATCACATGACATACATACATAATAGAACACAACACAATCAAATTAGTGTACACATGTTTAAAATATAATATTTTGTAACCATAGTAACACATAAACAACATTTACACTCTTCCTTACATTATACTTGTAAATTAGTTTGTCTTGATACCTACAGTATTTTTATTTAATTAAATTTAATCGATCGCACGTGAATATGCGTAAGATTACGGTGACATCACGGAAAACGTGACTATTGCCATTCTTTGCACTTGTTTCCATAATTTATTGAGTGATTCATGAGCTTTGGTAGACTTGGCTTGGGCATTTGATAGTGTTAGTGTTGATTTACTTCATTTATCCGATTAGCTTCAGGATGTAATGTACCGGATGTAACTAGATATATATTCTGCATATCTGTATACTCTTGAAAAGAACTAGTTTTCTCGATTATGATATAAGATTAGAACTCCATATTTATTAAAATTTATCAACAAATAATCATCAAGTAGAACTAATTATGACTAAAATCGATCCGTTGATAGTAATAATCATTAATGAAATATTTTAAATGGATGATCAGACTCGTGAATTGAAATAAATCTAATTTACCACTACGAACATTCCTTCACATATCGACCGTAAATTTATAGCGCAAAAAACAGTTTACAACCTCAATAATTAGGTAAAATGCTCACGTTTACACAAAATGGCCGAATCACAGACAACTAGACTTAAACCTTCCAATTTCGAATTCAAATCTCGTAACATCCGTTAAGTATTTGATAGGTGTTTAAAAAACCTCACGTCTGAGGCTTAAACTGTGAAAAACCCAAAATAGGTTATCGCTAGTTTAAAAGTTCCAACGATTTGTCAATTTCCTAAATAAACTATAAAAAGAGATGAATAGCGCTAGACTACTTACCTAATGTCGATAAATTATGCGCTTTGATCATTGATTTATTAAAGTTCAAAGCTTATCGCACCGTTAACACAATACACGGTGATGTCAGAACGTGTTTTGAGAGTAAAGTTTCATTAAATTATAAAATTTTAGACTTGCGCAAGAGAAAATATTACATTTAATAGGAAAATTGCAAAAAAATACTACATACGAACGCAATGTAAAATTTGCCTGACATCAGCATAATTTGAGATATAATAGAAACTAATAGAATAATTTCTTTATTGACAGTACTTATTAACAACAAGTTAAATAAACTTTAGACATCATTATTACTCTTCCGGATCAAGTTTAAGAATATCTATAAACATTTATAACAAAAAAACGTATAATTTCTCTTAGTTATTAATTTATTTGGATATATCATGTTTATAACTTAGCCTATATTGCGTAAGTTATGAAAGCATATTGACTCATATTCTATTGTTTTTGTTTTTTCACAGGAAAAGGAAGAAGACTTAGGAGAGTTGTATCAAGACGAAGAGAATGGCGCCGCCTTATTAATTAGAAGACATCCTAAACATGGCAAACTCGTTGTTGTGAGTTATATTTATTCTTTTTATTTACTGAGTAATAATTATTATATAAGTATAATCAATACGTAATGTGAAGAACAGACGAGCATGTATGAGAAGGTTAATGGATGTGAGTGAAGCAAGAGAGATTTGTTAGGATCGTTCTAGGTGCCGTGAATGTATGTATATATGAAATTATTGTATTGAATTTTATAAAAAGGTTAAAATAAGGTATAACAATAATATGTAACTTAATTTTTAGGTAATAATGTCCTATATAGGTACCATTAATGTGTTATTTATTTTGAATGCATCATTCTACAATGAGGGATAAAATTTAAAAAAATATTTCTGTAAATAGTTTATGGTCAGTCTTATACGCGGTGTAAGTATTAACCAACACATTTTGTACCTACTATTTATATGGTAAAAAAAAACACTTTAATGACTAAAACTACTACCTTCTTAGCTGATGGTAACCAACGATGCACCTGACCTTTGACACATACGATAATAATGTTCATATAATGTCAACAGGAGGGTTCCATAGGCCATGAGTTGGTGATCAGACCGATGCCTGACTCAGTGACGGCTGCCCAGGATGACGAGATGTTCATGGACCCATCAAGCTTAGCTGACATGGTCTCCATTGACACTGGATTGCCTATCAGTGAGTATTAGAACGTATTATGGGTACGAAAACTATTATTAACTATGTACTTATTGAATATCTGATCACGTGAAGTTATTATTAACAACTTTATCGCGGAGGTGTGAAGCTCGGACTACAGCGCAGGAGTTTATATTTGAGAAGCGTATGTTGTATTATTAGGGACAGGAAAGTTTTCATGTTAAGTTTTCGTATTCTCTATCCTCCTTCTTCACCCTTATCATGCCACTATGGAGGTTGTGATAAAATTGATACATATATAATATAATATTTCCTAAAAACTTGCATTTAAATTACTTTTATAATACGTTTAACAGATGATACTCGTATTAATGTAAAAATATTTCATCTTCCAGTGAAAAGAAGAAAAGAAGCCCAACAGAAACTGCAAGAAGCACTCAACGGAGCGAGGCACGTCATCATCAAGAGAGACCCTGCCACCAGCGATCATTTAGGGGATTATGGTAAGTGTTCCTTAGATATAAGACATGTTAACCAATATATACGTAGGTATATCGTACAGTTGGGTACGAGTTATTTACGTACGCATAGATACTTCTATATAAAAACAAGTGAGAATGCAGTATAAGAAATAAGTGGTTTGTACAAATAGATATAGCCGAGGTAGTTACTTGGAGATTTATTTCTGGTTAAATGATGCATTTAATGAGAGGTGTCCTAAAAGGGCATTTAATAACAGCATTGGTACAGGACCCGTAAAGTGGGATGACTAAACAGTTGCATCTCTGTCTAATCCGCATGAAATAATGATCGTGATGCATAGTAAGAATGTATATAGGTATCTTAAATTATTTTAAGAATCGGAACATTCGATGATACAATCCTCATTCTACTTTAATTGTATCAATTTAAATATAATTTAGCAATGGACATGTCCAATAAAAGACGAAAATAAAACACACATGGCTAATTAACTAATAAAATGGCAAATGTGTATATAAACATGAGCATAAAAGATGAATTTTAGAACGTCGCTTATGAAAAAATCATCCCAGAAATGATTTATGATCGGTGTGTCGAAATGTCGTAAAGTTTAGTACCTACATATTTTATTATTAACAACATAATATGCATACATTTTTCTGACTGGTTTGTTGCCAAATTTCTGAATGTTTCAAGCATTACAGCCTGATCCCTATCAAGTTGGACACTAGCTTGTATCCACCGAAGAATTGCGTGTTTTTAAAGTCAAGAATAAAACTAAATTGTAGACACTCATACTCCGAATACCCCACAAGGGACCACGGTCATGACATTTATGATATAAATGATGGAAACACTTTAAATTATTGAGCACTCAGAGAGACAATAATAAGGTCTTACAACGATACTATATAATTATAGGTATTGTTATTTACAGTAACGTGCTTACGTTTACTCGTTAACATATTAAATGAACGGCGAATGTGTATTAGGAGGCATAAGTATAAAGTGATTTAACAGGATCGATACGCATGAGTCTCCGAGATTTTGGCCGAACCCTCTATAAAGAAACGGGCGAGATCTGTATCTATATATACACATACATACATACGCTTCACGACTTGTGTATACACACTCCCTTTTTTATTATGGCGGGGTAGTCAGAGGCTTGAATGCCCATCTCCGAAATTTCGAAGGCATGTTAGTTATGGGTCAGTCAAAGCACGCGTATCACTAGATAGACAGCACCCAACGTGATAGGTAGTGAACCGTATCGCCGTATATAGGCACTGACTATTACCTATCCTGAGGGATAGGCAGGTTACCTCACGATGTTTTCCCTCACCGTTAGCGACTGTAAATTATGTACGTAAATGAAAAACACATGTTAAAATTTCATTCATTGGTACATGCCAGGGTCGGGATTCGAACCTAGGACCTTTCTCATATATACACATCACAATATATATCTCTTTGTTTCATTCCAGAATTCATGGAGCCAGACAGGTTAGCGAACAGGTACAGAAGAAGCAAGAGGTCCATCCCGCACCGCAGGAGGAAAAGGGACGCGCCCTACGTCATCTATCCAGAAATATTGGTCATCGTTGATTATGATGGATACCGGTTAGTACACAAACATACTACAAGTATAAGTAACGCTAGTAAATAAGTACACATTTTACGAATTACACTTCACTTTAGTGGCGTCCCTCAAGGACAATATTAAATAAAAGTTACACACTGTAATGAAGCTGATGGCTTCGTATATCCTTTTCAGGTTGGACAGAACCTGTGAAATATGTTATCGATATAATATGGGGCTTATCTATTCAACCTTTAATATAGAATTTTGGTAGCTAGACCATTGACTAAATATTTAATTTACATTTAGTCCCTTACTTCTAGTCCTTTATCCTACTTCCATTTATTCTAGGTTACACGGTGGAGACAACGTGCAAATAAAGAGGTATTTCGTGTCATTCTGGAACGGAGTCGATCTCCGATACAAGCTGCTGAAGGGACCTAAGATCAGGATATCCATCGCCGGTATTATTATATCAAGGGTGAGTTATACATTTTATCACTACATAGTATAAAACAAAGTCGCTTTCTCTGTCCCTATGTCCCTTTGTATGCTTAAATCTTTGAAACTACGCAACGGATTTTGATGCGGTTTTTTTAATAGATAGAGTGATTCAAGAGAAAGGTTTATATGTATAATAACATCCATTAAATAGTGGATTAGTCTATATATTTTATACCCGTGCGAAGCCGGAGCGGGTCGCTAGTAAGATAATAACACAAGTAAAAAGTATCTCGTTTTTTATTCAGTATCATCATTTATCAAATATATACTTCACTTTCAGCTTTAAATATAATATATCTAATTATCATTCTACTGACAAAAGAGCAAAACACTACGTTCGCTTTTACGTATATATAATATACATATGTTTGAGATTCGAGTAAATTGCCGGCATATTTAAACAACATTCCATCAAATAATGGTGTCATTGTGTACAGGAATTTCTAAAATCTATTACGAAGAATACAAAATAGAATTTATATAGTTTTTAACTAAGACCCTATTTGTCAATCTACAATAATATATTTTACCTTTAATTAATTAATTACCTAAGTACTACTAAGTAAATACTAAATACCTAAGTACCTATAAATTCTAGTCAGGTTTTACATCCGTCCTAATAACTTTCAACTAATATAAATTATACGTTCATCAGCTTGAAATTGACCATTTCGTCTGTCTCCACGCAGAGTTCTTCTAAAAACGCCTTTTTGGACTTTGGGTAGCCTTCCAACATGGATTCCATCATGTCTGTGCAGATGCGTTTACGTTTCCTACATAAATGGATACGTATTAGGATTATATATCACATAAAAATAAATTTACGTAAAATGTACGTATATATGAAAATTATCGTACAAAAGGGTAATGATAATGAAAATATTTATTCTTTGCACCAATTCACGACATTAAATGATAATGGTGAGTGAAAATATCGTGAGGAAACCTGCCAATCCCTCAGGATAGGTAATAGTCAGTACCTATAAACGGCGATTCGGTTCACTACTTATCACGTTGGGTGCTGTCTATCTAGTGATAAGCGGGCTTCGAATGACCCATACCTAACATGCCTTCGAAATTTCGGACATTTAAACCTCTGACTACCGCGCCATAATAAAAAAGGGAGTGTGTATACACAAGTCGTGAAGCGTATGTATGTATATGATAAACGGTGATTTTAATACTGGGCTATATTAGCCTTCAACTAGATGCATATGTAGTAATATTTTTTATTCTTATCTCACACCAAAAGCACCCGTATCTCTATAAAATATTTGTATTCAAGCAATTAATGCTCCGAGAATCGATTCCGTGATATATGTCATTTGCACTGACGTATTAATTTTGATAGGCTGTATAAATTCACAGACTAACCTGTACTCTCTCAATTGTTTCTCATGTTCTCCTAATATAACCTTCTTTTCTTCAGCACTACATACTTCCTTAGAATTCCTCAGTACTTCCAATTTATTTTCCAAAGCAGTGATTCTTTCTTTTATTTCAGTTATTAGGGTTTCGGCGTCTTGTGTCTTTGGTTTCGTGGTTAAGGCTTTTAAGGTTGCTTCTGCCGTTTTTAAGGTTGTCGATGTATCTTCGTATGATTTGGTGAGGATTTTTAGTTGGGAGTCGTAGTCTAGATGAGGAAAATTGTCGTAGATAATAAAGAGTATGAAATATGTATGGCTTAAAGTAATTACTATGCTTATGAACCAATAATAAACAAATTAAATTGGATAATCCTTTATTTCATAAATTTTCATTCGTTACATTCCAAGAAAGTTCTAGACTAGAAACTGAAATGATTTCAATTTTAATTCAGCAATGCAATTTCCTTAATACCTACAACTTTTAAATGTTGCTAAATAAAACGTGATTATCCTGTAGAGATAAGCCGTATAATTTATAATTGTATTCCATTACTTTCAAGCTTGTTAATTAACAAAAAGGTAATACAAACCTTCACCGTCATTGCCATCATCAACGTTATCAAGCTGTATTGCGGAATATACTTTTTGTTTACCATAAATTTTGCATTTAATTTTGTTTGATTCACTCAGAGAATCCAAAGCTTTTTGCACGGCTGTTTTGGTAAATGCACCTCTCAAGTTAACGGTTATGTCTGCACATGAATATGGGCGATTCGAATCCACTAAATACTTTAGGACAGCTTCAGATGCCATTTTAATTTGTAATTTCCTTTTATGTAAACAAATATACCACCATTCAACATAAATTAGAATAGAGATCCCGCCACATAAGGTGGCAGTAGCCAAACTTGGAACTAAATTTGACGTTACCGCCATTGCGTGTTATTTTGTATGAAAGGTAAATTTAGTATTACCAGCGTTGTGTTTTTTGCCCACTCTTTGTAATTTTTATGTTTGTTAAGGGTGATTATAATAAATTGATTTCCGGAGTTTCTTGTTAGTTCTTCTCCAAGCTAGGGTCTCCGCTGATCTAACCTCGGTAAAAAATATGTAAAGACAATGCTCAGTGCCATGTTTGAAATAATAGTTTTAAGAGATTCGCGATTTATACTCATGATATAAGATATAATGGTGTGTATAAGATTGATTGCAGCTGTGGGAAATCCTACGTCGAACACACTAAACAGTCTATTGCGGACAGAGTGAAGGAACACATAATATATGTAATATATAATAAGAAGGATAAGTCCCGTTAATTATTAATCATGTTTGAAATAGTTTAATAAACATATTTTGACTTTGATATATTAATTTGTTTTATTTGAGTTTATAGCTCTGCAACCAAAGACCGTTACAAATGAAACCTATAATGTATCGAGCCGTATGGCACAGTGAGTGCTAGTTTTGGCGTGTTTACTGGTAACACTGAATTACGCGACTGTGGCGACGCCTCCAACTGCCACCGTATGTGGCGGGATCTCTACATCTGTCTTTCCCGCGATTTTGAAAACAATGACAGATATTTTTAGTCCAGTACGGACTGGCTATGGCAAAACATTGTTCAGCCACAAAAAAAACTATGGTAATTACAGGCATAATCGATTCATAATAAAATACTTCGTTGTAAGTAGGTAAATTCCATTTTAGTATATCTCATATTATTTAAAAAAAACTTTATTGTCCCATTCATTATTCATTGAAGCCATTGAAAGGTATTTATTGACCATCGATTTATTTTAATTAATGCGCGTCGTAAAGCGTTTATTATTCGCGGCTACACACTAATATTGTTAAAGATCATCTGTAAGTTAATGGGATCAATGATTCGAATAAAATTTAATCTCCATTCATTACTATTTTGATAATCATCAGTTTTGTGTGTGATCATCAGTGAGAAAATCCGAGTTTTTTTATTTTCTGACGATCGTAATTTAAAGTCATTGTGGCGGAGGATATTGCAGCCTTTGTACAACAATTTAGTGATGGGTAGTTATCATTAAGTGCGGATTTAAGCGTTTGATGCTTTGTTGCAAATTGTAAAGGTCGCATCATTTAAGTGTTACGAAAGTTCACAAAATGGCGGATTTTTATCGTCCTCAAGTCTCGTGAAGTTTTTAGAACTCCAATATATTGCAAAATGTAACATCTCGGAAGTCGCTCAAGGTTGAGAAAGTAATATAATTAATATCGAACGCGTTATGACGCTATAACACCGGTTTTTACACGTGACAGCAGTTTTTTTTTCACATTTCCAAATGACCCGTAGATATTGTGGTGTGATATGCAATAAAAAGTATCAGTTCTATAAATCTGTGTGTTTTAAATAAGGCATTTATGTTTTATTGCCGCTAATAAGACGCTTTTATATGCAAATGGAATAGTCCCATGCTATTACAGCATCCGATCAATAATTATAGAGATACACACACACATGCATATTGAAAACAGAATGTGTGAATACTTTTTTCAATATACTTACTTTTTTGTATATTATTCTAAAATATCTTAGCCAGAAAAGGATATTAAAAACGACCTATCTATAGGCGCATAAAGTAGAGATTGCCGTGATTCTGCTGTTATGGAAATTATAAATTTGATCAACCTAGTTCAGAAGGTAAAAATTGTGTAATATGTCTAGTGACTATATTAATAGACTATCAGTCGGATGACTTAATTAGGTATTCAAATAAATTTATAATCACGACATATTTTACATGTTTTAGTGTATTTTTGATCGGTTCTACAAATAGTTGTTTTAATTCAGCACTCTTAATTATGAAACAAACTTACCTTGAATAAACTTTCGAAATAACACTTAAATTTTAAACTAATTATGAATAGAGATCCCGCCACATAAATTGGCAGTAGCCAAACTTGGAACTAAATTTACGTTTCCGCCATTGCGTGTTATTTTGTATGAAAGGTAAATTTAGTATTACCAGCGTTGTGTTTTTTGCCCACTCTTTGTAATTTTTATGTTTGTTAAGGGTGATTATAATAAATTGATTTCCGGAGTTTCTTGTTAGTTCTTCTCCAAGCTAGGGTCTCCGCTGATCTAACCTCGGTAAAAAATATATAAAGACAATGCTCAGTGCCATGTTTGAAATAGTTTTTTTTATTTATACTTAGATCATAAGATAACTTTCAAAGAGAGCTTGTGATATTTATAATTTTGAATATATTATGGCAGATGGAGGCGTCACCGCAGTTGCATAATTCACTGTTGCTAGTAAACACTCCAAAACTAGCAATCACTGTGCCATACGGCTCGATACATTATAGGTTTCATTTGTAACGGTCTTTGGTTGCAGAGCTATAAACTCAAATAAAACAAATTAATATATCAAAGTCAAAAGTCAAAATATTTTTATTCAAAATAGGCCCTATCACAAGCTCTTATTGAAAGTTATCTTATGATCTAAGGATAACAACAATAAAGATTATTATTTTTATAAGTAACAAACATAAAGATTACAAAGAAAGTGAGCAGTGTGCCAGTTTTTCCTTAACAATAATTATGATCCATATGGATACGTTTAACACCTAACATTTCATAGAAAATGAAACCTATAATGTATCGAGCCGTATGGCACAGTGAGTGCTAGTTTTGGCGTGTTTACTGGTAACACTGAATTACGCGACTGTGGCGACGCCCCCAACTGCCAATTTATATGGCGGGATCTCTATGTCAGTCCTACGAAAAAAACAATCCGTATAGAGATCCCGCCATATAAATTGGCAGTTGGGGGCGTCGCCACAGTCGCGTAATTCAGTGTTACCAGTAAACACGCCAAAACTAGCACTCACTGTGCCATACGGCTCGATACATTATAGGTTTCATTTGTAACGGTCTAAAAATATTTTGACTTTTGACTTTGATATATTAATTTGTTTTATTTGAGTTTATAGCTCTGCAACCAAAGACCGTTACAATGAAACCTATAATGTATCGAGCCGTATGGCACAGTGATTGCTAGTTTTGGCGTGTTTACTGGCAACAGTGAATTATGCAACTGCGGCGACGCCTCCATCTGCCATAATATATTCAAAATTATAAATATCACAAGCTCTCTTTGAAAGTTATCTTATGATCTAAGTATAAATTAAAAAAACTATTTCAAACATGGCACTGAGCATTGTCTTTACATATTTTTTACCGAGGTTAGATCAGCGGAGACCCTAGCTTGGAGAAGAACTAACAAGAAACTCTGGAAATCAATTTATTATAATCACCCTTAACAAACATAAAAATTACAAAGAGTGGGCAAAAAACACAACGCTGGTAATACTAAATTTACCTTTCATACAAAATAACACGCAATTGCGGAAACGTCAAATTTAGTTCCAAGTTTGGCTACTGCCAGCTTAGAGATCCCGCCACATAAGGTGGCAGTTGGAGGCGTCGCCACAGTCGCGTAATTCAGTGTTACCAGTAAACACGCCAAAACTAGCACTCACTGTGCCATACGGCTCGATACATTATAGGTTTCATTTGTAACGGTCTTTGGTTGCAGAGCTATAAACTCAAATAAAACAAATTAATATATCAAAGTCAAAATATGTTTATTAAACTATTTCAAACATGATTAATAATTAACGGGACTTATCCTTCTTATTAAATATTACATATATTATGTGTTCCTTCACTCTGTCCGCAATAGACCGTTTAGTGTGTTCGACGTAGGATTTCCCACAGCTGCAATCAATCTTATACACACCCTTATATCTTATATCATGAGTATAAATCGCGAATCTCTTAAAACTATTATTTCAAACATGGCACTGAGCATTGTCTTTACATATTTTTTACCGAGGTTAGATCAGCGGAGACCCTAGCTTGGAGAAGAACTAACAAGAAACTCCGGAA
Organism: Leucoptera coffeella; assembly: GCA_030578115.1. Taxonomy (NCBI): domain Eukaryota; kingdom Metazoa; phylum Arthropoda; class Insecta; order Lepidoptera; family Lyonetiidae; genus Leucoptera; species Leucoptera coffeella. The sequence goes on along the minus strand of JAMBLF010000822.1, from coordinate 36,619 downwards.
ATCAATTTATTATAATCACCCTTAACAAACATAAAAATTACAAAGAGTGGGCAAAAAACACAACGCTGGTAATACTAAATTTACATTTCATACAAAATAACACGCAATGGCGGTAACGTCAAATTTAGTTCCAAGTTTGGCTACTGCCACCTTATGTGGCGGGATCTCTATGTGGCGGGATCTCTAGTTTTTTATAGCAAAATATGAATTCACAGAATACATTCAGACACTTATAAGTATACATATGTCAAACATGATAAATTGTTAACGTCAAAATATCTGTGGAAAGCTATCCAATACACAATCCGTCTAAAAATACAAAGCGACATTTCCACTTCCATAATTTATTTCATCAAATCGGGCATGTCATCTCAACTTTGGTCGTTTAATAAATATATCGAAATAAGTTGAAAACCCATTTAAGTGTAAATTTGATATTGTGTAAGACACAGCGAATGTGACCTTTGACATAAAATAGGGTCAAAATACCTATATTTCATAAGAATGCGAGATGATTCAAATGGGTTTTCGGCAAAGTAGGTACATGGCACGATCTGCGTCCGTGAATATGCGAAATTTACGAAAATATCTTTATTTAGATTCGAAACGCTTTAGAAAATATCTTTATTTGAGAGCTAGGTAATGGATTTTATATTCCAAGCTGCATTTACCTGATTTTATTAGATCTAATTGCAAATCACATTACTTCTGCGACAAGAAAAATATTCTGAGGGAACCTACCTATTTTTAAGGTCGTAGCTAAAATCTGTATGGTGATCCTCCTCTACTGTCACGTTATTATGTGACGTAAGAATCTTATTGTAAGAGAAATTCCTCAATCATAACTTGTTCCGAATCATGTTTGTGAATACTATGGGGGCAATTTATCACAGTATCAAAGATGAGCGCGGTATACCACGTGCTGCCTAAGTGGTGTAGCATGTGGGGTCTGGCGGAATAACAGCGCTAGCTAGATTCCTGTTTCTGCTAGCAAACAGCTGAGTCAGATCCCATATGCTCTGGTTTAAAGTACTAAGTACACCAGTTTTTAAAAATAGTTTTTCAGAGTTATATGATGTGCCTATGTCATGACTGACTAAAGAGAATTTTTGACAACAAAATTGACCAAATCAGCGATACTAACCCGAACAGTTATCATTGCCTGTAGCATTCTTATACTCAGTTGTTAGATCTCTATCCATCTATTTAATAATACCATCATACCATATTTATTCGTGTTCTTCCATCTTTCAGGGTCGAGATGCTACACCATACCTGGAAAGAAACCGTGTCGGTCGTGACGCCATAGACTCCGCAGCAGCTCTCACAGATTTGGGCAAATACCTCTTCAGGGAACGAAGACTGCCAGTATACGACATTGCTGTGGCCATCACTAAGTAAGGATAGATTTGTTACAGGGTAATAGGGAACCTGCTCCGTTATGTCAGAACTTGAGTGGTCCATCATCTGATGTTGAGGCGTTTCGATGATGTTGGGTTTTAATAGTCTAAATTCGAAACAGAATTGGTTTAAAAGGTATATTAAATAAAAGAACTGAAATATTGATCATTATATTGATGGTTATAACATTTTTAAAGGAAACAGGGACTACATGAATAGTACTTAAGAGTACATTCATTAATAATCAGTTACTAGAGGCTCATTGACGTTAGATACCGACTATTTGTAAAGCATAGTCTTTGAGCAACGTCTCTGACTACCCACAAAACTACTTAACGCTCACGTTACAGGTGTCAAAGATTTTTCCTTCTATATGATTAACTACATGTTTTCTGTGTACACTAAAGCACGTAATAATTACTTTAATAGAGTGAATAGGAAATAAAGCGTACCAATTAATCATTGGCCACCTTTAACAGTGTAACCGCGAAAAGACATACAAAAACGTCAACATAACCGTCTTCCTGTATTACCCAAAACCTGGTTTTCACGTCGTGTCGATTTGTCATGCTTTTGTTCAGTATTTTCCTATGGAAACAGGTTTCGATTACTCGCTAGGAGCCAGTCTGTCAGTACATCGCGGCAGACTCACAGAGAAGGTCATAATAAATTAATTCTATTATGAGAGACCTAATAATATTCAAATACATGACCCTGAACTTGAACTAACATCAGCCAATAAACACAAGATGTGAATATGGCGAGAACCTGTTGGTACTGGTACAAGCATCATGAGTCAACAATATACGATGTAGCTATCCCAATTAACATAAATAGTATAGAGTTAGAAGGATAACCGAAACTAGAATTGGTGAAAGATTGCCAATTACAGTCATTAGAAATCTAATTCCACAGTTTCCTCTTACGACATTGCATACTATATGTGGATCTCTATTACGATTCCTGATCCTGTAGACCATTGTTAATATAATCGGGACCTGTCACAGACTTAGTAATTAATGAAGAATAGTTTATATTTCTAAATTAAATAGGTCTCGCACTAAACATTCAAGATGGCGACAATTCTATATCGCATCTTTATTGACGACATTTCACATTATCATAAAAACGTGTTGATAAACATGTGACATTCGATTTAAACATTCGCTGAATTAGTATCCTACTGCTGTTTATTTCTTATATCCTTTTGAATATGTATTATTAGGAAATTCCGGTTGTAAATTGTATACTTTATATGTTATATTTTAATGCTTTTTTTTGCTATTACATAAAGCATTCTTGTTGGATGTCAGGTAAGGACCCTTGAGTAAATAAAAATAAGAGGCGCCATCATTGTAATAAAACAAGTATTAAAAGATTATTCTGACCATTAATCAATGCATTAGCACTCAGATTATGCGGTTATAGCACTCAAGATAGCATATTATAACTATATAAATAAATGTCACCAATGTTTCCTTAAGTTTTCGCAAATTTACTCTCAGTAGAAGATTTTTGTCCACTATTTTTTAGGTTATCTTTTTGAGCGCCCTTAATTTCGTTATAAACCTAGATTTAACCGACAGGTATGACATGTGCCGACGACGAAAGGGCGGCAAGTGTACGAAAGGCACCGCTGGTAAAATATTAATCAATACTGCTCTAGAAATAACAGCAACGGCATATAACAGCTTCGTGAGAGGCGTAACCTAAGGCTTGTTATTTTAAGAGGGAACGGCGCTGGTTAAGGAGCTGAACGTTAAATATAAGATGCACTTGATATGCTTGCACACTAGAGTAAGAATATGTCCTGCTAGAGCCATAAAAAGTATGTTAACAAAAGATTGATATCGATTTCAGGTCTACAAACCTAAGAAAAAACATTCTAGATTTTTTTGCGATTTTGCGTGTTGGTATAAGTATATAGTTTTGTTGTGATTTGTTGCATTAAATTTATTGTCATGAGAATTTGAATCGATATCAGTTTCTTGTTAATGTAACGATGTAGCTCTGGTATAGGTTTTAGGTAGGATGAAACAATTTCAGGAAAACGTCTGGAGGTTTTAAAAAGATGTTCTTAGATCTATGTTAACGTTTCCATAAAATTTCAGATTAGACATGTGTAGAAGACAATATGCGACAGATGCTTGCAACAGAGGGACTGCAGGTAGGCGTGTGAAAGTCTCACTTTACTCTGTGGCACGCCTGTCCCATCACTATGTTTCCTTATCTGTGAATATTTTGTAAAATACACTGGGCCATTCACTCGAGTGTAACTTTCTATCCTAAGCGGATTTATCTCTGACTATTAATCCGCTAGAATCTGTGTAAAAACCACAGGGAAGTTTCATCTTTGTCTGAAAAAGCCATATCCAGTTCACAAGGGCAGAGTCTCTCTTAGCTGTCAATGTCAATTAAGCTTTCTCACTCACTCTGTTTTATATTCATGTGGTGCGTGTAAGTGAGATAGTTGGAGACATGTTTACAAGATTGACTTTGCCATTTTGAATTACACTTCACCCGGAAACTATCTTTACCCATCTGTCTTCACCCTAGTGCATACAAGCACCTTGTGAATAACTGTACATCCTCTATCACCCTCTTTTACTTAGTAGTCATGTACATAACTATTTGTTTCATTTGTATCTACTATACCCAGTATCGATTTCATTAGTATTAGACCCTTTTGAAATTTGTCTAACAAATCGGTGTAATTTTCAGGAACTTTTACTATTTTCTTCTAGATTACCATCTGTGTGACAAATCGTAAATATAATTATACCTGTTTATAATATATTTAGTGTTTTAGCAAACGCATGGTAGAATAGATACCTGTTTAAATATCGAGTATATTTATGAAGCAAAACTGATACCAATATCCTTATTGCATGTTATCTTAATTTATTATAAGTCACAGCATGGTTAAATACGCACTACCTTATATAAAAATACATTATTTTTTACAAATATTACCGATTTACCTAATTTTATGTTGGTGGAGGTCAGTCTATGGTGATGGCACAATAAATTATATTACTTTTTAATTTGCATGTTAGAACCTTACCTTTTTATAATTGAATATTTTATTTTAAAACTTTTTGATAAATTTCCACCCCTTTACTATTTTATTTCATCACACCCTGTTCAATGAATCATTTTTCAATATTATTAAATTTTCTTTGTCCAACTGTTTTTTCTTTTCTTTGTAATTACCTTCTAGTCACAGATTCATTTAAATTAAAGATCTTAAACTTAAACTTGATCAGAGAAACAGGCTTTTGACGTGTTAGTCATTTGACTAAAATCTAATCAAATGCTTTCATGATATCAGGGTTCGCATACGTCGGTGGCGCTTGCGTCGTGAACAAACGACTTGAAAAAGTGAACTCAGTCGCCATCATTGAAGACACCGGCGGTTTCTCTGGCATCATCGTGGCTGCTCATGAAGTCGGACATTTGTAAGTAAAATTGCGTACATGTATAATACTAGAGCAGAAAATTTGATCTAATAATTGACGTAGGTTATAGGATTTAAGATAGGGTATCATTTAAGCTATCACCAATTTAATTAGTTTTGTGTTTCTTAAATAATAGGGTTTGTCCTCAAAATAGTAGATCTGTCACCAAACAATGCAAAATCAGTTCCACAATAAATCACCTAAAATCCTGAGATATAAGGTCTAGTACCAAATAAATGTTTTTGTATGTATTATAATCAGAGATCGGATAATCGGATGCATATTTACCTAAACTTATTTTTTGGCTAAGAAAATATGGAGACGGCTTCAGAATCCGTTGTTGAATAGCCAAATCGTTAGAAAATTGCAAAGGAACACAAAACACACCCGTACGCATGGCAAGCAAAGCGACGAATATTTTCAAGTAACTAATAGATAGATAAGATAACAAAAGACATGCATTACCGGGGTTTCTTGCACCTACCTGCACACAAACCGGTTTTGAGAATGCCGTCTCACTCGCACAAGCAGCCAAAGTTACCTATCCGTCTCACTCGCACATTCACATTTATAACGCTTTTTTGAACATAACGAGAATTGTAAATTCAAAACTGAAATTGATCTCCATTTATTTTTCGATATATTCTATAATAGTTAAAATCTTAACGTTAGTAAATGTGCAGCTAAGTGCACAAGCTTTACAATGTTATTCAAATATTGTTCTCAACGCAAATAATTACGGCTCCTCATTTAAAAACCTTTATTTGAGTGTGCATTCAATTATATTTATAACCAAAACGCTAACGGTATTCATCCCGAAACATTCGGGTTTTTTTCCATACAAGTAATGTACCTACAAATAATATATTGTAATAGAAAACACTACAAACGTAATTAAAATACATTTAATTCTATATTCCGAACATTAAACGCATCAATTCCGAAATCCCTAAATCTTTACGATAAAGAAGTGCTTTCCATACTAAGCCGCCGGTCAACTTTAGGTAAATATGCATCCGATTATCCGATCTCTGATTATAATAGGTGTGTCCTAATAAGTATTTAAGCAAACTAATTTAAAGATATCACCAATAAATCATATTATGTTACTAGAAAATTGCATTAAGTGCAAATAAAAAATTACCTAACCTGACCTAACCTGACAATCCCTCTTGCTTCACTCACACACATTAACCTTCTCATACATGCCTTAGATCTCTATTTTTGAATTTTAAGTATATTAAGACTATATTATATACCCTAAACTTTTTGAATGACTTGCATTACCTTCACCACTACTTGATGCCATAATCAAAAATAAACATTTATTTATTTTATTATCCGAATTCGATGTAGCTCAGTTGTTTGGGGCTTGGCTCTGTATCAATGGGTACAGGGTTCAAATCTCGCTTGAGCATGTACCAATGGAAATGAATTTTAATGAATTTCTATGTACATTTTCGTAACAAAAACACATGTACGAAATGCATCGAATTATGCGGTGAGGGAAAACATGGTGAGGAAACCTACCTGTTCGTCGAACAGGTAATAATTAGTGCTTGTAAATGGCGACATGGTTGACCACCTGTCACATTGAGTACTGACTATCTGGTTAACACGTGCGTTCGAGGTGACCATAGAATTACCACCTTCGCAATTGCGGAGATGGAAACTTGAACCTCTGACTACCCCGCAAGGGTTAATGGTCGTGAATGCGTTTGTTTTTTTTGTTTTTTTGTTTTATTATCCACAACGATAATAAAATGCACCTACAACAATGAACGTGAACGCGTCGCGCATCGTGTGATCGAACCTAGTTCCCTACTACCCATCTTTGAGGCCGGATTGGTCAATTTTTAAAGCGCGCCAATTTGTCTCTGCCGCTTTGATCATTTGTTCATTAAAATTATAAATAAAATTGATGTATTAAATTGGTAACGAATACTATTAATTTAATATCTGAACGAAATAAAATGTTACTACTGTATTGGTGACAAAATATCAAATAAAAAGGAGTCGCAGTCAGGGATCGTTAATCGATTTATTTGGTGACAGATCTATTATTCTGAGCACAGAGCTATTATTTAAGTAACAAAACTGTTATTATAAGAACGAAGTTTATATTCATGTAATGCAATATAATTTTACTGGTTATCGATCTCTTATTTTACACATATATTAACATTAATTTGATAATTCATACCTGGGAACAATTTTTGTTTATCTGAGAACGAAAATATTTCGTGGCGATAGATCTATTTATTAAGTGATACAACTTGATGACAAATATAAATTTTGGTGATAGAAAATATAGTTCCCTTTAAGATATATAGATGGAATAATGAAATCATACGTGTTATCTGTTATTCTAGCCGACTTGTTGTAAGGCAGGACTAGTTAAAAGTAGTCTGTATTTACAATTAATAAATCAACAGACAACAACAGACAAAATCTAATATATTTTTCTAGAACTTTCGCTAATAATTTCTTCATACAACCTTAAATACATACTGAGTAAATAATCACTATGACCAATATACGTAAGTACCATTCTTACCTAATGAAACCATCATCCTTATTTCAGGTTGGGAGCAGTGCATGATGGTAGTCCACCGCCCTCATACTTAGGTGGACCGGGAGCTGAAAAATGTCGTTGGGAAGATGGGTTCATCATGTCAGACTTGAGACACACAGAAAAGGGATTCAGATGGTCACCGTGCAGTGTGCAAAGTTTCCATCATTTCTTAAAGTAAGTATATCTGAAAAATGCTTACAGAGTCCTTCATTAAAACAGTTACGTTACTAATCAAATTGATAATACAGACAAATTATGTCACTAAATGAAGAAAGAGTGTTCTTCGTGAAATAATATTACATGCGCTTTGCTGTGCATTTACATCATATTTTGTAATCCTGCTACACAGATGACAAATACCAATTCATTTTTGTTAAAACCACACTTGAGAATGAAGTAATATTTAAGTACCCATAACGATTAATCAAATTATCATTGTTAACTAAATCACAGAGGTTGTCAATCATCTATTGTTTATAATAATGAATATTGGTATTACTATTTTACTAATCTTGCCCTATTTATCTATTTCAGTGGCGACACAGCAACGTGCTTGTACAACTCTCCTCACGAGGACGTGTCGCTTCCTCGGACCTTGCCTGGGCGTCTGCTCACACTCGACGCGCAATGCAGGCGAGATAGAGGCACCAGGTTAGTAAAGGAATACTTACAAAAACAATAATGCCATTTTTGTGACCTTGTTGTAAAATACGTAACGTTATTTTCTATATTTAAGTGACTTGCTACCACTTCTTAATCAGAAACCATTTTTATTATTGTTTTTCAAGGAGATAAAACATATAAAAAAATAGGGCTGTTAGGAAACAGTATTTTCCTTGATTTAATACATCAAATATAAAATCATCTTTACATAATATTTCTAATATAAGATCGTAATGCTTTCTGCCTCTAAAAATACTCTATTTACTTTTCCATCATAGATAACAACAATTACCACGAAGAAAATTGTAACTTACACTTCCTTATTTTCCCAGTGCCTGCTTCAAGGACGAGCGGGTGTGCGCCCAGCTGTTCTGCTTCGACTCAGCCAGTGGCTACTGCGTCGCCTACAGGCCTGCAGCTGAAGGGTCTACGTGTGGCGATGGACATGTAAGGAATATGTGCTCCTATTTATGTTCAATATACATACAAAAGATTTCTTAACAAAATGAGGGTAGTTATAAAAAAGTGACGGAGAATTTTGATACTTCTAGCTGTTTTCAAATAGGTAGACTTGTCAAATAGACAGTTAGCTCCCTTTAAAATAACAAACCAAATAAAATTGTATGTTTAAAAAACACAACTACTCCTCATATAAAATATGTATGTATACTTCTTCTCAACGGGATATGTCAATTACCATCTCTAACATCTTGAACGTTCTTAAAAAAATTGTTGTGCCAATATAAATAACTAAAGATACTGATAATAAATTTAATTTCTAGTACTGCCTAAACGGCAGATGTACGGCCGAACACGAGAACATAATACCAGACTACTCGCAACACACTGCGAGTTATGTTCGGCCAGAAACCAGTCCCTTCTACGGTAATATTACCAGGTAAGTTAACCAATATTTGGATAAGTATAAAGAATAATGCCTAGAAAATAAGTCCCATGAATTATTATTGCCTACTTAAGTTACTTAAATTTTAACTGATGCAATAGAATAAGTATAAGTTTCTACTCAGTGTCTTAAGTCAAACTACATTTTATAAACCTACTATTTCCACAACTATGTTCACAATCTAACCAATTTATTGTACTGCAAACAGTTACGAAGTTACCACACAGCCAATGCCTAGCTCAGACGAAATAGACTACCGTCAGAACTACTACGGCCAACAGGGAGAATATTCAAAGCCACCTTCCACGACACTGTCCACTGAGAACCCTTACAAATACTTTTACTACACCACATCGACTGCCCGAACGTACGAGAGCAGTCTGGCAACCCAGGAGCCAAGGTACTCCTACCCACCGTCCTTGAACAAGTACTCCGTGACGTCAACTCGAAGCCCTTACGACTTCCAAGACTACACAACGAGGTCAACAGAAAGATCGAGGGGCTTCTACAACCGAGAAGACTTCAAGAGCTACTTCGGATCTACAAAATCCCCTTTCGTCGACAAAGGGGTGAAATCTTTGTACAAATTCGGCACCTACTACGACAAGAGCGACAATTCGATCAGGCCGGACGCCAACAATCAACAAGTTCAAATAGAACCTGCAAGATTGGTTTTTTCCTACCAGAGGAATCTAACGACGGGTGAAATTATACAATAGAAGTGCCAAAATTTATACCGGTAAGGGTCATTCTAAACAGCATACATGGATGAGGAACGACATCGATCAGCACATTCGGGACAAGGATCACAAAGAGTATCATACAACCATCCTTCTGCGCATGATTCTAATACTCATGGAAACTTCTGGCTTACCACGACCGCTATAAAACTTGTTGTCCCATGACCATGTTCTACTCGACTTGCTCTCTCACTTGCATAGCAACAAGAGCAAGATGCCAAGAATATGTGGTAAACACAAATGTTTCAAGCGGTTTTGGTAGCCCTTCACTACTACAAGGATCTCTTCTTCATTCCGTTCTACATTTGTCTTCGATCACTCTCTCAACGTTTTCTCTACATGTACATACATATAACTGCATTTTTCTCTTACTCTTTTAACTAAACAATAACATGTGTGGTAATCATATAACTTCTGGACGATTTTTGACTTCAACAGTGACATTTTTCATCGTTAATATTATTCATCGTCGTTCTCTTGTTTAGATATAAGTTTTTCTGGATCTAGAATAAGCAACTTTAAAGTTTTAACATATACGTCACGAACAATAATTAATCCAACTGTTGTGATTTTTTTTATTTTAATACAAATATAGCTATATTATGTGAAACAGTCAGTGCACAGTGTAATAGTCAGTCACTGCACTGTAAAAGTGGCACCTACTTTTCCGGCCCGATGACAGCATATCTACTGTCGACTTGATTATGTCGCAATGTTACAATTTGTCAATTATAATTAAGTTTTTCAGTACTTACCTTCATTTCTTATACTTACCAAGTTTCTTTTGTCCATAGCATTTCGGTATTCTTTTCTTGTATTTAGTCAGGTTAGACATTTCAATGTTGAAAATTTATTTCTTATTGTCCGCATGCTGTTCATAGACAAGGAATATAGCCTCTTGTTAGTTGCAAAATATTAAATTTTAGCAAAATAGTCACTCGAACTCCGCTTGTATCTTTTATTATTATATCAATATTTTTTCTTGTATTATACATAATAGTAATTCCCTCTTAAGTCTTTATTTAGGGAGTGTTTAATTGTAAAATATTTGTTCTCGCTCACACGATTCTATATTTGCGCACGAGTGAGCAAGCTACTATTATTAGTGTGATTGTATGTACAGTTATATATGAATATAGACATAATTCTAAATACACCGTTTCCTCCTAAATTTAGCTGTACAACACGCCAACATTTATCATAAAAAAGATAATTAATACATGTGAATAACGATTTAAAATTTTCTTATTACAATGACGTATTGACGATTTTGTAATATTCTCTTCTCTGTCCCACAGCCGCCATTAAAATGTTAAGAGTGTGAGAGGGAGAAAAGACTGCCTGGGAGAGTTCGTGCAACCTGCGAACACGCGCCACCCAGAACCCGAGTAATCCCGACACGACGACTCAAGAGCGTGTGACGCGCAACGCTTGATGAATAGCAACGACTATAATGTAACATAAGTTGACAATTACTTTCCTAATAATACATAAGCTTGATTTACTATTATTGTATAGAAATATTCATATTGACTTAAAAATTAATTGATAATTTTCTTATTGACTTCCAATTAATGTGTTATCTAAAACAAAAATTAACGTGCAATATAAATAGTCAATAACTTGTTAAAAACCATTCATATTTTCTCTTTAAACACACTTGGTAAAGGGGGTCTACGTAGGCTATATAGTCTAGTTATATAGTCTATATACGTAGACATTTGTAAACAAACCCTTTTGTAAACGCCAATATTGTTTTAGTTAGAAATGTAAATTTATTTTTTGTGTGAATTTGGGTCATTTAGGGTACATTGAACAAATAATATAATTTTTATGACGGATACAGTATAGATATACTTGTATCTTGAATTTATAGCTAGATTAAATTAGGTTCATATCGTAGGAAAAATTGAGTACATTGAAAAGTGGTCCTTCGACCCGTTAAAATAAAGTCGTTATTTATCAAGCGAAGCGCAAGCTCAAGAAGTACTGTTAATAATTAAAAAGTGAAAGAATATATTATCATTGTGTGTGATTGAATTGAATAATATGCATATAGCGTCGACATTAGAATATTTAAAAATTGTGGACGCATCTAATCGAGTGATATTTACAATGTGATGACCATGTTAATTTACTTATATTGCTTTTATGGCGTTTTACATGTAAAATGATTTCTACTACAATACTACATTGGAACCAATATTTCCTTTCCAATTATTTTTATATTAGGTATAGAATAAAACAACAAAATTTGTCTTTGATGCATGTAATAGTTAGTGTTTGTAAAAGGCGACATGGCTTACCACCTGTCACATTGAGTACTAACTATCTGGTCAACACGTGGAATCGAGGTGGCCACAAAATTACTACCTTCGCAATTGCGGATATGCACCTACACCTGTACCTCTGACTACCCCGCAAGAGTTAATGGTCACGTTTTGTTTTTGATGTAAGAAAACTAAAAATAATTCTTATTCATTATTGGGGTAATTATAAGTCATATAAATCTGAATAAACTATATAAAGCATGTAGCTTTTAATTACGTGTAAAACGCCATAAAATGAACTAGAAAAACTGTGTTAAGTACAGTAGGTGTTTATAGGATTATGATTTTTTTCTAACCGTACACGGGAGTGTGTCAAGTAGGGTGCGCAGCAAAAATCATTGGTTTATTAAGTTGCTGTTTTACTATTAATACTCTGAAAGAGGTTTTATACCATATAGAAAGCGCAGGATCAACAAAACTGCCAGAATGTGCCTTCTATATAAAAATCTAGATTTAAGATTTAGCCTAGAACATCCGTGATTATATTTCGAATAATTTGACATAAAAACTCTGAATTTTACTCTTTTTCTTCTACTATTTATAATCACAAATGATTTTTTAATGTGTAAAGTTACCAATCGAAGTAGTGTTGTTAAGCAATTTTATTTTAATATGACATCGAATGTTGAACGAAATTTTGACTTGCCTTTTGGTTGAACTATTTATTTCATATTGGTATACATTTACTCTTAGTATACTTTTGGAAATCTTTACAATTTAAGTAATAATGAGAAACAAAATTAAAAAGTATTGAATACATCCAACCCTGTGTTTTTATTTTTTCCAACCAATACATACACACACGCATATAAACAGAAATGGCATCAAAATTGAGGAATCATTTAATAAATTAATTATAATTTCAATGGACAAGTAGCTTAAACATTTTATCTTTAGGTATAGGTACAGTCAACGCTAAAAGTGCAGTCTCAGTAACTTTTTATAATATTTACGTTTGTAAGAACAAAAGACAATATTTTATATTTCGAAGCACGCGCACATATAGTGGCCATGACAATGCATAGTGGCGCCAGTTTAAAAAAGAAAAATATTGTCTTTTGTTCTTATAAACATAAACCTTATAAAAAGTTACGGGGACTGCACTTTTAGCGTTAACTGTACATTATCTTTAACTATACTAGAACAGGGGCCAAGTCCTCTAATGCTTTTTACTAATCGCACTATCATCAGTGGAATATCACTTCGGTAACAGTGTGATTTTTTTCGGGCAATAGCAAAATTGACAAATGTTGTCATTTTAAGGCGAAATTTGACACTTGCTTTATTAATAGTGAAATTTGACACTGCCGCTATTGTAATGTATCACCTTCACACTATTACTGAAGAAATATTGTGCTAATACGCATTAGCAGACTTGGGCCTGTAATAAATAAATCTACTAAAAGAAATAAAAATCCGTTTTTTCACCCACAACCATTTATTTACAATAAATCTATCAATACAAAACTCTTTTAAACTATGTGCAGCTAAAATAAAGATATCAAAAACTGTATATATTACTTTTTCAACGGAGTACAGTATCTAAAATATAATAAACAATAACAAAATTTTCATAAAATATAGAGGTATGGTGTCGTTAACTATAAAATAAATCAACAGTCGTTATATGTGATGTGAATATTTACTCTACAAATATATTAACACTACATTTACTACCCAAAATAACAATATATCGTAATTTCTAACCTATGTTTTCTATTACACTAATAGAAAAACTTGGAAAAAAAAATTATTTGTTCGATAAATAACGGCAAAAATATACAAACAACATAAGCACCATAATCACCTTTTAAATTGATCATGTCAAAAAAGGACATATCTCGCTATAAAACACAGTGTGACACCCACGTTTTATTAAATCAATTTTTTGACACGTTTTTTTCAAATCAATATTTTGACACGTCCTTTTTGAAACCAATTTTTTGACACGTCCTTTTTCAAATCATTTTTTTTTTGACATTAAGGTTCAGTTCACATCTATCGAAAGCTCCGTCGCGTTTTGTGTCACGTAACGTCAGTACAGACAAATGTATAGAAAAACACTCGATCTTTCACTCAACCGATGATACGTTAGAGCGTCGAGCGTACATTTTGACGCAAATTCCGTTAAATGTGGACCGACCCTTAGTTCTACAAGTAACTAATGAAAATTTCTAGGTATTAAAACCTTTCTGTAACGTTAATGGAACAACTGTACGTTTACCTAAGTAGAAAAATCGGCGTTTATAGTCAGTGCCTAAAATGGCGACAAGAAAGTTTACATACATATCTCTCTACGTAGGTAAGTGTACTATGTACATATATAAAGTTACGTGGGAATAGCAACCAAAACGTGTCATTATGATAGTGTTGCTCTTGTATAGATTAAACTATATATTTTTTAATTATATGAAGAGAAAGATTAAATCAATTATTCATGTCAACTCTATTAGACATTCAAATAAAAATTAATAATAATGTTGCTTATATACTCAGTCACTACAATATATGTTCCTTTATCGTTTTTTATATAAAGGGGGTTATTTCTGTTGTGACATTCAAGTTATACTTAAACTTAGGACTAACTCTACAAATATTTACGTATCAAACAAAATGCATATTAAGTTACAAACAACATGTACTGGAAACTAATGGTACTTAAGTATTACTTAAATATACTACTTTTACATACTTAGGGTCAATTTATGCTAGGGTAAAACAAATCTTGCAATAATTTAGAAATTAAACCATATCTTGCAAAGTACACAATTATTTCTGAGATAATAAAGTTTCAAATCCGATTAAATCCTACATGTTCCATGCCCGAGTTCTCGAGGGTTATTTGTTTTTGTTATAACATTATATTTATTTAATTTTATTGAAGAATGCATTGTTCATAACTATAACCTTGTAATTAGTATGTTACCAAAATGTTTCCTGTTAGGGTGACGTACATTTAAGAATGAAATAAATAAAGTTATAAGGTTGATTTCGCTGCACTAGTATAAATCGACCCTAAATAAGTATACTTATCATATCGCTTAGTTGACTTTGGGCATGGCCTGCACGGCATCAGCAATGGCGAATAGTCTGCCGACCATTCCGGCAGAAATGATACACATAAGACCAGCTGGCATGAACTTTAAAGTCTGGTAAAACCTGGAAAAAGATTAAATGAAATGCTTTTATTCAACATAAGTATCATACAATTACTTATTGAAAATAAAAATAAAAAATTAGTTGAAAAATTTACATTAAAATTAGTTAAAATAAATATAATTAAACTTGGCAATTCGTAAAGGAAAATCCTGCACAGGGGAAATGCCAAGAAACTAAGTAATTAAATAAAAGTAATTAAGTAACAACAGTTTATTTATTTCTAAATTGGTACACAAAAAGAATACAATCATAACAAAAACTCAATAAAAATACATGTTGGTTCTAAAAATTCAGATTGGAATCCGAAGCAGTGTACAGAACATGCCAAACTTAAGATATTAAGTACACTGATTAAAACAAAATAAAAAACAAAACAAAAAGACACAGAATAAAAGAATTAGATATGGACACTATCACAATGCTTAGTTGATGGAGCACACTAAAGTTCAAATGCAAATAGGTTACACAATAAAATCGCATAATTATATATAAGATTTTACCCAGAGATAGATATAATTCTATTGTGTATGAAGCATTACAAATAGAAGAGCATGTATAAGGTAGTGAAAGGAGGATTGTCAGGTTCATTAATCCTTTGACTGCCAAGCTTTATTCTTTACACATATTTCCTCCATACAGGTCACCAGTGGCTTCTTGGCGCTCAATGAGTTAAAGGAGGAGATTAATAGTCTCTGTCTATCTCGTTAGGGAAGTAGAATGTAGCTTGAATGTATGTATTTCTTATCCTTTGAAAATGATGTTCATTTTATGCAAAATGTGCATATTGTGCACATTAGCATTGCCTGTGTGGAGTAGTCCTCAATTTAAGTTCATTTATGGGCATATTAAATACAATTTTCACCTGATAGTCAGTCAATGAATTCAGTGTTCAGTCCAAATAGGCTGGTTTTTATAACACAATAGAAAAATTAAATGAATACAGCGTGAAGAACAGAGGAACATGTATGAGAAGGTTAATGGGTGTGAGTAAAGCAAGATATTTGTTGGGATAGTTTCAGGAAGCAATCAAAAGTCTCTGCCTATCCCATTGGGGACGTAGAGGTGTGAATATATGTATGTAATAAACAAAGATTACCTATATCCCATAAGCATGGTTAGCAATGAAGTTGAGTACATCATCAAACCGGAGTTAGCTGGATTTTTAGACATCTGATAGGCGCCAATACCTGGAATATAAGAGTCGATTTATTTCACAACTAGTTATAGTAATATTAAAGACAATATTGTAATGCTTTTAATATAGAACATACATTCTTTGAAACAAACCTTACATTCAATATTCTGAAGTGAATAATTGACATATATAAACTTATATCCAATTAATGCAGTAATCATGGGTAATTAATTTAATTTTTATTTCTACTTTAAGTTTATAGTTTTAATTTGTTTACTCATGATAACTGTATTATTGTACTGCTTGAACTAGGGCCTTGGTAAGTATAATTAAGACTCGCATTAAAGGTAGTAGTCATACATACATACACATCACTTGCGTTACCCTTTAGAGAGGTAGGCAGAGACCATGGATCCCATCTGTCCCAATCCTGACTAACCACTTTTGCTTCATTGACATTCATACACCTCCTCATACGCACTGGGTGATTATAGGCTACTTGTAACAAAACAAAACAAACGCATTCACGACCATTAACCCTTGCGGGGTAGTCAGAGGTTCAGGTTTCCATCTCCACAATTGCGAAGGTAGTAATTCTATGGACACCTCGAACCCACGTGTTAACCAGATAGTCAGTACTCAATGTGACAGGTGGTCAGCCATGTCGCCATTTACAAGCACTAACTATTACCTGTTCGACGAACAGGTAGGTTTTGTCACGATGTTTTCCCTCTACTTGTAACGTCACCCTTATTCTAGTATCTATAGTAATATAGTGTCTATCTGACTGTCATATGCCTTATTGGGCCAGCCCCTACATAACTGCCTCTTTTACTTCACCCACATATTTATGGTGGAATGGATATCTTGCAGAAGCAGCAATTTGACACTCGACAGGAGACCAATTCAAAGTTAAAAAAAGTCCAAAAAAAATAGTATGAAATTTTTGTTACATGTTCCATATTGGTGAGTCCAATCTTCATGAATATCTAACAAAAATTGGACTGGATACAATTTAATTAAATAAATACGTTAGCCACAGAATTACTACCTATGCAATTAAACAGATGGACACACAAACTTTTGACGACTATCATGTTTAAAGGTTACAAAAGTGTTGTTTAGAATATTATAACATACATAATTACATACATACACATCACTCCTGATTCCCTGTAGAGGGGTAGGCAGAGATCACGGATCCCCATTTGTCCCGATACTGACAGACCACTTTCGCTTCATTGACATTCATACATCCTCTCATACACTCTCGGCAGTTATAGGTACTCCTAACGTCACCTTTTTTCAATATAGCATCTATCTGACTGTTATATGTCTTATTAGGCCAGCCCCTACGTAACCGCCTTTTCACTATTACTACCTCTGCAATTAAACAGATGGACACACAAACATTTGACAACTATCATGTTTAAAGGTTGCAATAGTGTTCTTTGTAAGATTATAAGTTGTAAGATATTACCTAACATAGATCCAAATATGAGGCCAGCCCCCAAGGACGGAAGGGAACCTGAAAAATAAACATTTTTACAGTATAGATTGTATATTTCAAAGGTAAATACATATATTTATTTATTTAACAAACAAAATTGAAATAATATTCACAAGCTTATTAATAACTAAATAACTACTTCAATTAAATGTAATTTTTATGTGAATGTAATCTAATTTTTGTTTCTAAATCCAGTATAATATTGATTCAGTATTCTATAAATTAATTCAACTCTTGATAACTTAAAACTAAAATTTTAACTAAATATGTACAAATTAAAACAAAACAAAAACTTAAAAGTAACGAACAGTAAATAATTCCTACTTCAATAAATCAAATAAATGTGAAACATATCACTGTCGTTTGAGGGCAGAGTGCCCACTATGCAATGAAAATAACACACCAAGCTAAGACAGAACCTTTTTTACACTGCAATGGTACACACAAGAACTACTTGTGTGTTTGTATTAAAATCTGTGCTATTTATAGTTAATTTTTATTATGTTTTTGAGTGTGTCTTGCAGTTGTGATATAAATGTTTTATTATTATTAAAATAAATATTACAAAATTAAAGATTTTGAAGATTTACAACAGGATGATAACTAAAGCTGGTTTTTTTGTATAATGTAAAAACAGGTTGTCCATTTTACTCTGTAATTAAATATGTAAACTTTATTCTGGTATTTCACAATGATATTACATATCTATACATCATCATGATAAGGCAGTCTTTACAAGTACTTTAAGTTTTAATGATACTATATCTATTTATATCAATATGTGAAATGAACAAATAATATATAGAATTACTACCTCCGCATAGCGGAGATGGACACCTAAACCTCTGACTACCCCGACTGTCATGAACATGTTTGTTTTTTCAAATTAACAAAAGTTTTAAATACCCTCAAATTAAATGTGATGGTGATGTTCAATTGACATTGAGATATACAATGAAATACTATAATCATCGGTATAATACAGATATTTATTAGAAATGTATATACATATTATTGGCAGTGTTTAAGTAGTTACATTTTTTGAGAATTTGGTGCTAAATCTAATCACCAACTTGATTAGTTATCTTTGAAATATGTGCGTAGACGTAAAAATAAATTTAAGCAGCCACTAAAAGAAAAACTTGAATTTATTTACATAAACAGTAACCGTTAAATACGTAACTAACCTGCTTTCAAATATCCATAGATTCCACCTCCAGCTACAGTAGCAGCATAAGCAAATCCAACATAATCGACAGGCATTGTGAAGGTTGAATTGTTACCGGTGAAATAAGTTTATCAACAACTGATGATAGTAACTTGTACCCTACTTTTATCGCACTGTTGATAAAAGATACGAATCTATTTTGGCAAACTACTAAACGCTTGTCAAATAAGACTGATTGTAATAAAGAATTATTTAAGTATGTGATTGAGCGTTCCGTAAAATCCTTAGCGATGGCGTCGAGGAAATAACTTGAAAATTCTCCAATCACCACAGTACACAAAATATTGATTCTTTCCGCAAACAACAAGTCAACAAGCTAAGAAAACCGAGTGATTAGACTGACATAGAAATTTATAACTGACAGACGATTCATACATCGCGTAAATCAGTCATAACATTTTGACTGACGGTGAAAACTGACGTCTGCTCACATAGAGATCCCGCCACATAAGGTGGCAGTAGCCAAACTTGGAACTAAATTTGACGTTACCGCCATTGCGTGTTATTTTGTATGAAAGGTAAATTTCGTATTACCAGCGTTGTGTTTTTTGCCCACTCTTTGTAATTTTTATGTTTGTTAAGGGTGATTATAATAAATTGATTTCCGGAGTTTCTTGTTAGTTCTTCTCCAAGCTAGGGTCTCCGCTGATCTAACCTCGGTAAAAAATATGTAAAGACAATGCTCAGTGCCATGTTTGAAATAATAGTTTTAAGAGATTCGCGATTTATACTCATGATATAAGATATAAGGGTGTGTATAAGATTGATTGCAGCTGTGGGAAATCCTACGTCGAACACACTAAACGGTCTATTGCGGACAGAGTGAAGGAACACATAATATATGTAATATATAATAAGAAGGATAAGTCCCGTTAATTATTAATCATGTTTGAAATAGTTTAATAAACATATTTTGACTTTGATATATTAATTTGTTTTATTTGAGTTTATAGCTCTGCAACCAAAGACCGTTACAAATGAAACCTATAATGTATCGAGCCGTATGGCACAGTGAGTGCTAGTTTTGGCGTGTTTACTGGTAACACTGAATTACGCGACTGTGGCGACGCCTCCAACTGCCACCTTATGTGGCGGGATCTCTACACTTTTGGTTGGAAGTTTGATTACTATGTGTTTTCTGTAGATACTGATTAAAATTTAAAAAACAACACGCCGCACTCATTCTTTAATTCAATTATTGTTTATCTAGGTATATTTTGTTTTCGGCAGTGATATAACTTTTAGGTATTTCTATAAAATCATTATGAAATAACTCTAATATAAAAGTGGAACTACAAATTTCTTTTCAGTAATATTTTTCATCAGCTGAGCGGCGGTTCTTGGCTAACATAATCATCAAAATGTTGAGAAGTGTATATAAAGTAACTATCAATACAGGAAATGTGTTAAATCTTATCGATATCAAGAAGAAAGCTGGACAAAATGTTACTGAAGAGGTTTGTTTATTTTGTTATTGTTTCTACTAACCTTGAAGTAAGTAACATTCAATGAATCGTCTTATACATCTCTGTTGCTGAGTTTTATTGTCCTATTGAAACAGAGTAACCGCACAGTAACTTGCAATCTATACTTTAGGACATAATGACAATTCAAAATACCTACCTATATTTGCATTTCCTGTACCTATAATTTATATTTGAATCCTTCCCCATTCACCTAGTTTAATAATAAAACTTGCTGCTTGCTCATAACATCTTCTGACTCATAACCAGAATGCTGTAATTATAGTTTAATCTTTAAATACCTGGGGCCTTAGTCGACTAATGGTTTTTGCAAAATAATAGTTCTATATCAGAACAGTAATTGTGTGTCTATACCAGAACAGTAAAGTTAGTAGTGGATTAACAAAAGTCACTAATTTCACCAGTTTTAGTCATCCCCTGCCAACTTCACACTATTACTGATCTAATATTGAACTGCGTTTGTGCTAAAATTTTGCAAATGTTTTAGGTGAATATATGTAGAAAAAAAGTACATTGAAATACTTAGATATAATTGAAATGCTGAACCTACTTTTTTAGAGTCAAAGCACTAACTACATGAAATAGTATTCAAACAGAAATAGTAACCATATTTTAAACTATTTTAACAACCTATCTTTCATCCAGTTATCCGAAAGCATCAAACTCACCCTGTCCGAATGGAGCAACACTCAGAGTCCGCAAATCGCAAACGGAACAGAATCAGGTAGTGTGGAAACCTCAGCTAGCCGCCCCGAGCCTTCCTCCCAATACATGATGGTCTCTACAACTAATTCATGCAAGGAAACCGTTGTAGCTATCACAAGGCCCCACGATGATGTCCAAAAGAAGATAGAGGAAGAGGAACGGAAGAACCTGAAGATTGGAGTGAAGATCTTCATCAACGAGGACTCTACGCTGGCCTTGATCGAGTGCTTGACTACTGGTGAGTTTTAATAAAGTTAGTGAATGTAATATAGTTGTAGTTACTAGTAATATTAGTTTTAAGCAGTGAAACTTTTCTATAGTAGATTTGTAGGTAGGTTGGGTGCAATGATATAAGTTTTGTAGCTAATGTTGAATTGTTTTAGTGAATTTAAAAGTTGTCATTATTAGTAATATTAGATGTATGCAGTAAAGTAATAAGTTTGTAGGTAGGGTTAAATGTAATTTTGTAGGTTGTACAGTTAAACATGCACCGTCAGTTATGTTGGATACAAGGAATCAGGTAAAAAATGAGTTTTGTTTGGCCAGGTTGGTAGCGGACACTAAGAATGATTTTATAGCTGTGAATGCATATATATGTTGCTAAATTAAAGTTAAATGTAGAGTTATAACTTCCGTCTATGTCTTTCTTAATACAGAGATGTAGATTGTTTGTTGTGTTGTAAAGTTTCAGTATCAATATGAAATTTTAATTTACATGTAAATAAGATGATTAAAATGTTAATATAGCTTTGGGAAATTCCTGAATATATTAACAATAGATTTTTTTGTATTTATACAAATTCACTAATGACATATGTAGTATAGCTATATGTAGTATAGTATAGTAGCTATTTAGAAACAGATTTGAATTACAATAATACACATTTTTTAGATCAGTAATATTTTATTAGAATCATCATAAAATTATTCAAAGTCCATCCATAGATATTCTTAAAACTTTAACACCAATTTGAAATGAAACGCAGATCATTATAAACATTTACCAATGTTGTGAAAGCCACTTGATATGAAGAAAATCACATGTTCCTTAGTCACCTCCAACTATAGTAAAACAAGCATAATGAAGCTTGTAATAGTGTACTTAAGATATAAAACAATGTTTCATTCATTTTATGTGAGTACATAATGACTCAATGTTATTTTCCATCATTGAGTATGATAGATAACGGTGACCATTATTTATATGATGAAAATTAAAACTTATGTGTGTCTGTATTAGTCTAACTATGACAACCTACGGCGCGATCAGTT
This sequence comes from Leucoptera coffeella, assembly GCA_030578115.1. Taxonomy (NCBI): domain Eukaryota; kingdom Metazoa; phylum Arthropoda; class Insecta; order Lepidoptera; family Lyonetiidae; genus Leucoptera; species Leucoptera coffeella. Next base: position 14,055 of record JAMBLF010000822.1, on the reverse strand, counting down.
AACCACTTGAACGCTACTTGTGACGTCTGGGTTTGATTCATGGTGGAGGTAGAGTTAACTACTATGCATTTCTTCTGCTTTCTAGTCTGGTTGTTTATTATATATGTATTTATCTAGCTATAATAAGTATATAGTATTTCTTAAATATAGGTTGACTAGTACCCTTAAGACAAGTCTTAATTGAACCTACCAAAAGGCTTGATCAAATGGTGTTATATTGTCCCAATCATTATTTAGTAGCTTTTACCAACTAGAACAAAATATAAAACTGGTTATGATACCATATTACAAGATGGATAGTCAGATATGTGTAGACCATTAACTAAGATTTGTGATCGTCTTTGTCCACTCAAAACGCACTTTTTATCTAGTAATGTGTATCCAACATGTCTAGTGGTAAACCATACATGTAACCATACATAATTATGTAATGAAGAATAGGTGTATGGTATCATCAAACCTACTATTCACCTGATAATTTGACACAGGTGCAGCATATCACTACATAGTATAAACCAAAGTCGCTTTTTCTGTCCCTATGTCCCTTTGTATGCTTAAATCTTTGAAACTACGCAACGGATTTTGATGCGGTTTTTTTTAATAGATAGAGTGATTCAAGAGGATGCAGCATAATAGTCAATAAAAAGTTCAATCATGTTTATTGTCAATAAACACATGAATATGACAATCAGGGACCCAATTCTACTAATGCTCTTAGCACAATCATAGTTCAACATTACTTCAATTAGTTGTGAAGTTGGTAGGGAACTTTGACACTTCTGTTATAACACAAAAACTTCACACTGTTACTAAAATGATATTGAACTTGTATTTTGCAATAAGCATTAGTGGGCTAGGGTCCCAGTAAGTATGATAATAGAACAATTGGTCTTGATGATGGATAATTGGTCAAAAAGAGTATTTGTATACATCCATTGTGGGATGATCAGATGTTTAAATGTCTATTTCCATGTGGCACAGCACTTTACCACTTACAATTAATTAGTTGGTTTGAGTAGCCTACTTCGATTCTTATCTAGGGCGTGCATAGAATCTCTATATCTGACGGCAATAAGAGGCGATAAAGAGAGAAGGTGTAAAAGAAATGTATGTAGGAGAAAGGGCTATTCTATTTTATGTCTTCACAACCGTGCCGTTTTCCGTGCTAGTCTGAGACGTAAACGGAGTGCTAACTAGCTACCATTCTTCCCGGCATATAGAAGGCGAACAAGGGACTAGTATATGGAATCTGTTGGGCGATAGGCTAGCAATCTGTCACCAATATTCCATATGACATTAAAACCCCAATGTACTTGCTAATAAGTCACCAAAAATAAATCATGTCTCCAAGGTACTGCTGACCCTGACATAAGTGAAGTGATTCTGTCCACTAAAACATTGAAATTTAATTAATAAAATGTATGAGTGTGTATGTTTAATAAGTGACTGTTATGATTACATACTTCACAAGTACGATTAATTGCAAATGAACACTTTGGACTCAACGTAATAAGATGACACTTAGTCATGTCTTAACTTCATTACACCTCCTCTATATAAATATATACCTATATTTTCACTTTCCATATAAGTCCTTACACAGAGGAAAGGATATCGGAGATATAATTTGACGACCTCCGTAGCGCGATCGGTTAGCCACCGGAACGCTAATCGTGGGGTCCCGGGTTCGATTCCCGGTGGAGGCAGAGTTAAGAACTACGCTTTTCTACTGCTTTCCAATCTGGTCGTTGATTATATATGCTATAAATGTATTTATCTATGTATAATATGTATACATTTCTTAAATATACGTTGACTAGTACCCTTAACACAAGTCTTAAATGAACTTACCAAGGGGCTAGTTCAATCGGTGTAATAATGTCCAAATATTATTATTATTTATTATTATTAATAACTCCCCGATCACTTTTAGCAGCATCATTGGCATCGTGATGACATTAATACAATATACATTCATTCTTTAATCCAGTTCGGAAAGGACATGACCTTGGAGAAATGAAAACATGTACTCGGTCGTATCTTATATATTAGAGGTTTTGATGTCATATGGAAATGACAATATTGGTGACAGGTTGCTAGCCTATCGCCAAATAAATTCCATATACCCCTAGTCCCCTAGTCGCCTTCTACGATATGTCCGGAAGAACGGCAGCTAGTTAGCATTCTTTTTACATCCTTAACACAAAATTTACATTAATGGCCTATATAAATACAAAAAAAATACTTTCACGAACATTAACCCTTGTGAGTTAACCAGATATTCAGCACTCATTGTAACAAGTGGGGAAACCTTGTCGTCATTTACAAGCAATAATTATAACCACTTACGAATAGGTAAATTACCTACTTCACGATGTTTTCCCTCGCCGTAGTTAATGCATTTCGAAATGTTTATTCTCGATGATTAATAACTAACGGGACTTAACGCGTATGTTTTTATATAATAAAGTTGCCTTTATTAACACGACGTTTCGGCTACGTTGCAGCAGCCATGGTCACGGGCAGATTCAAAAAACTTTATTATATAAAAACATACGTGATAAGTCCCGTTAGATATTAATCATGAGTATAAATCGGGAATCTCTTAAAACTATAATTTTTATTCTCATTGTGATAATGTACATAGACAATCAGAAATTCTCTCTTCAGTGCAAAAATTTGTTAGTCGCTACGCAACTAGACAAAGAGCCATTGTACCAATGGCGACCGAGATTTGTCTGTCAAAGCTATTAGATTTTAAATAAATACTTAATAATACGATTTTTGCAAATACATGTTGTCGAGAGGTTTAGGTTTCCATCAAGTAGTAATTCTTTGCCAACCTCGAACCCACGTGTTGACCAGAATGTTAGTACTCGATGTGACAGGTGGTAAGCCATGTCGCCATTTACAAGCACTAACTATTACCTGTTTGGAGAAAAGGTAGGTTTCCTCACGATGTTTTCCCTCACCATAGTCTTCGGTGCATTTTGTAAATTTTATTACAAAAATGTACATATAAATACATTAAACTTCATTTCCATTGGTACATGGTCAAACGGGATTTGAACCCTGTACCCACTGATACAGAGTCAAGGCCCAAACAACTGAGCTACTCCGATTTTTTTATTTTATTTTTACTACCTACCCTGAGGAGGGTACCCTACACGAAATGATTAATATAGATGATGATATATTTGATAAAATATGCAATAATGCATTTAGAACATCTTTAAAAAAGTATATAATATCGTCTTAATAAATAACTACAAATTAATAAACAATTGAAATAGATAGGTAACAACTTTTGTAAGTAATTGTACTTTTGAAGTCAATATTTTTTAATGTTATTTAATGTAATTTTATGTTTCTGTTCACGCGCATATTTCTTGTCTATGTACATATGATATTCTCAAATGAAGTGAATGTAATGTTCTTTTTTGAGAAATAAAGTTCTTTAAACCTAAAATATCTAAATTTCAGTGTTTAGTGCCTTAAATACAGAGTATATTGACAATATAATACTGTCATATAACCCGTCGGACGACAGAAGTTTTCCTGAAGAGGACTCAGACAACATTTCCAACCCTGCAGGTAAGCTAACATAAACACATAACATACGCTTCACGACTTGTGTACACACACTCCCTTTTTTATTATGGCGGGGTAGTCGGAGGCTTGAATGCCCATCTCCGAAATTTCGGAGGCATGTTATGTATGGGACATTCGAAGCCCGCGTATCACCAGATAGACAGCACCCAACGTGGTAGGTGTAAGCTAACATTCACGACCATACCCTTGCGGGGTATGCAGATGTTCAGATGTCCATCTCTGCAATTGTGGAGATGGTGATTATATGGCCACCTCGAACATACGTGTTGACCAGATAGTCAGTACTTAGATGTTAGATGCCGTGTCGCTAACATTCTAAAAAAATATGATTAATAACTAACGGGACTTATTGCGTATGTTTTTATATAATAAAGTTACCTTTATTAACCCGACGTTTCGACGACGTTAATAAAGGTAACTTTATTATATAAAACCATACGCAATAAGTCCCGTTAGTTATTAATCATGAGTATAAATCACGAATCACTTAACACTATAATACTAAATGATTGTTCAAAAACACTTAACAATTATTTAGTAAAGCGTCGTTTACGTACAAACTATAATATTTTTATATACTCCATATTGATTCACTTCGGTATTCGATTGAAAACCGGTGTTTTAACGACGTGCAAATATATTTCATTATTTGTTTAGATTACATGAATACAGGGAATCAGGCGTGATGTGTATGTATGTATTAAATGAAATATGTATGAATAATACATCACGCTAGTTTCCCTACAGAGGGCGAGGCAGAGATGACGCATTCCCATTTCACTCCTTGAGACCTACTCATATAGTCTTTTTAAACAATAAGGGTCGGTTTACATCTAATGGAAAATGCGCTGACATGTGCGCTCGAATCACTAACGTATCATCGGTTGGATGAAAGATCGAGTGTTTGTCTATACATTTGCCTGTTCTGGGGCCTTAGTCCACTAATGCGGTTTGCGTAATATTACTTCTCAATATCAGATCAGTAATAGTGTGAAGTTAGTAACTAGTTGGTTAGCAAAAGTGTAATTTCGCCTTTTTTGATTCAAAAGGCCGAGTGTTTTTGTATATATTTGTCTGTTCCGGCGTTACGCGGCAGAGAATACGTGACGGATCGACGAGTGAACCGACCCTAAGTACTTCAAGCGTCCTCATTTTTCGATAAGTCTATCAAACTATTATACGCTGTATTATAGTTCATTTATTTATACCTTTATTTTTTATTTATTTATAAAGCGGCTGTAGTCCAGTGAAAAGCGGCTGTAGCCCAGTAGGTAAGACCTCGGACTTCGTATGAGAAAAGTCCTAGGTTCGAATCCCGACTCTGGCATGTACCAATGAATGAAATTTAAATGTGTTTTTCATTTACGTACATAATTTACAGTCGCTAACGGTGAGGGGAAACATCGTGAGGAAACCTGCTTATCCCTCAGGATAGGTAATAGTCAGTGCCTATATACGGCGATACGGTTCACTACCTATCACGTTGGGTGCTGTCTATCTAGTGATACGCGGGCTTCGAATGACCCATACCTAACATGCCTTCGAAATTTCGGAGATGGGCATTCAAGCCTCTGACTACCCCGCCATAATAAAAAAGGGAGTGTGTATACACAAGTCGTGAAGCGTATGTTTTATGTATGTTATTTATATCTCATCAAAACTAAGTAGATACATACGAGTACATATAACCATCACAACCGCTTCACTATAACATATGTATATAATTATTCCCCTTTCCTGATTCTGGCAAATCACTTCGTTTCATTCACATACATACACTGATATACATATGTACACTTTAACGTATTATCATCATACTCATTTTTACATACATACACACACATCACGCCCGTTTACCAACAGGGATAAGCAGATATGGAATACCATCGCCTGATCGAATCATTTGTCTCGCTGAAGACCTGTGTTTCAAATTTTTCCAGAAACGTTGGACCACAGTGATGAAGATACCATAACGGACGCGAGGAAGTGTGAGAAGATCTTGCCCGGGATCAAGGTGCTGTGGAGTGCTCTTGAGGACTATGTCAAGAATGGTAGGAAGATATAAATACATACATACATATAAACACATACATATAAATATATACTATATATATACGAGTATACATATAAACTTAAGTGTCTATATCTTATTTTGAAGTGGCTTCTTGTATCTTCATCTTATTTTTTCATGCCATGACACTGGGGCATAGGGATGCAAAAGAATGCTAAGCCGCCGATCTTAACGGTATGTCATAGAAGGTGACTAAGGGACTAGCGGTAATTTAATCTATTAGGCGATGAGCTTACAAACATTCACCAATGTGCCATATGAGATTAAAACCTCCATATTCATGCTTATAAGTGACCAACAACATTACATGTATCCAAGATTCTGTCCATCCCGAAACGGATTAAAGGACGTAAATGTATATGTATGTATGTATATCTTCAGGCAAAGTCCACCAGCTAGGTGTGGCGGATGTCGGCGGTGGCTGCCTCAGGAAGTTGCATGCCTGGGCCCATATAAAGCCTACCATAGCGCAGATCAACCTCGCATCGTGTTGCGTGGTACCCCCGTCTCTGCAGACCTTCTGCAGGGCGAACGACGTGCAGTTACTGACACATGGGGATCCGCCTGGTAAGCAATATGGATTGGTTATAATGACATTAAGGCCGCTCCATTTACATCCATACATATTGTGCGTTCACTGAGTGAATGCGCGTTTGTTACAGAAGTGTCTAAATGACGTATCAGTAACGTCACAAAAAATATATTAAGGTATAATAGTACAATATGATTTAATTGTAATTAAATTACAGAATTTTTTTATTTTGTAAGTTTTTCTAGATTTTTAGAGTTTGTCTTTTCAACTATCGTTGACACTTTATTTCTCATCATCGAAATACTTAACCACAATTGCCCTAGCGCAGATTTTTTAAACACGAGACATTCTTTTTAATAAAAAAATTTTTAAACAACGGTATATAATCAACACGTGCTTTGCAAACCGTATTCAATGACGCCAATAACAAATGCGCGCGCACTCACTAAGTGAACGTATAATACTCTAACTATACATTAATGTCCTACTAAAACGGGACATATTTATTGTATAAATATAGTATTATTCTAAGGAGTCACAGCGTGAGAAATTTAAGGAGGTAAGTGTTTTGACGGTTGCCAGTCAATATATATGAGTGTTTAATACATGCTCATACGAACATAGATTAATATAGGACGGGCTTTGATATGCATCAGCGTAGCACCAGAAACAGTCATAAACTTTGTATGGCTGCAAAAAGTCGGTATATCTTTTATTGGTAACTGCACACGATTTTCTAACCTTGTGCCGAGTTGGGTTGCGCAGTTACCTTTTAATAAGTTGATATTGCTGGTCCCCGAAGCAGGCTCAGTGGGGTGCGTACTATACGTTTGAGAATTATTTCACTGATATTCGGTGTTGGCAATGAATGCGTGAAGGCTTTGAAAAAAAATCTCAATATCGAATCAAAAACGTATATTTTGTTCTGTGATTTGGCACTGGGCAAAAAAAAATCTCTGAGGCTGGAGCTAGCAAGGGCTTCCGAACCAACGGTAGTCATAGTTGTAACACAACCAGTGCCATTCGATATGTTTCGATGTTGTATGAATGTGCTATTATTGTACTTATATTGAATATAAAAAAATAGAATTTTAATATTATGTAAATTCGACGTAGCTCAGTTGTTTAGGGCTTGACTCTGTATCAGTAGGTACAGAGTTCAAATCCAGCTTGAGCATGTACCAAGGGAAATAAAGTTTAATAAAAATTCTATGTACATTTTCGTATTAAAAAAATTCACATTATTTTATGAAATGTGTTGAATACTACGGTGAGGAAACACTTCGTGAGGAAACCTAGCTCTCCCCCGAACAGGGAATAGTTAGTGCTTGTAAATGGCGACATGGCTTACCACCTGTCACATTGAGTACTAACTATCTGGTCAACGTGGGTTCGATGTGGCAATAGAATTATTACCTGAACCTGTGACTACACAAGGGTTAATGGTTGTGAACGCGTTTGTCTTTTTTTTAAATATACCTGGACTTCAGTACTGTCCTACAATATTACCAATACTATCTCTCTTACAGACCTTCTATCAACAAACGCGGCTCACACCCTGTCGGAGGCAGGCGTGTCGTGTCGCGACCTGGACTGGTGCGCGCGCTACCAGGTGCACCTCAAGTGCCGTGGCGTGCTCGCGCTCAAGGGCTACGTGTGCAAGGCCTCGCGCAAGGAGTAGAGGTGAGGGTGGGTGAGGTGTAAAGGGGAGGGAAGGGAGTCTATAGGAGGGAATAGAAACAACAACAACTACATACGCTTCACGACTTGTGTATACACACTCCCTTTTTTATAATGGCGGGGTAGTCAGAGACATGTATGCCCATCTCCGGAATTTCGAAGGCATGTTAGGTATAGGTGATTCGAAGCCCGCGTATCACTAGATAGACAGCACCCTACGTGATAGGCAGTGAACCGTATCGCCGTATATAGGCACTGACTATTACCTATCTTAAGGGATAGGCAGGTTTCCTCACGATGTTTTCCCTCGCCGTTAGCGACTCTAAATTATGTACGTAAATGAAAAACACATCTACTATCTACTGAATTTTTTATTCTGGTTTTTGATATAGGTAGAGAAGGACGTTCAAGGCCTCGCGTAAGGAGTAGATGTGACTAGGGGGAGTGGGGTGTAAAGAGAGGGGAGATGTGGGAAATGAAAAAAAACAAAAACATGCGTACCTCATGCATGACTAGACCTCGTTATATTGTCGCAATAACGTCACTTAATTTAGGGATTGAACTATTATCGACATTGTTCAATCTCAAATTTAATGACGTTTTTGCGACCAGATAACGAAGTCTAGTTATGACCAACCCTTTAGGAGTGTCGGCCACTGAAATATTACAGTATCGCTACTGAAGTAATATTGTGGCTAAAATGAATTAGTGGAGTAAGGGCCCCGTTCTTTACTACGTAACTTACGTACTTACTGTCTCCAATTTTATCTGTATTATGTTCTACGCGGCCTACCCCGTCCAACTCTACCTTCCACTTTGGCTCTAAAGTAATTATTAATTAAATCTATTATTTTTTATTTTCAGGTACAAAACAAAAAGGTGTGAGACATCTTGCTACCAAGAACTGCAATATTCCAGTGATATTTACTTTAGAAAGATAATAAAGGTCAACACTCAAAGTCATTGAAATCTCATCTCTATGAAAAGTGCATTAAAGCTCATTATTGAAGGCTAGTATTTAAACGAAATTAAAACAAAGGAATTACTCATCAAAAATATTGATTTGATTACCAGATAATATAAATTTATAGAGAATCGTAAACCTATCCTTAATTTTGATGTACGTATATATTTTTGCAGTTCATTTCAGAGTTTTAAATATGCATTTACTTATGTTCCTTTATTATAAAATAGTTTGATTTGGTATTATAAGATCTTAAACGATTTACATTCATACACATCACGTACGTTTCCCTGTAGAGGGGGCAGGCAGAGATCACAGATCCCCATCTATCCCGATCCTGTCAAACCACTTTCGCTTCATTCACATCCATACGCCTCCTCATACACACTCTGCATATCATATACACGTAGTATGTAACATTTTTTAATCAAGTTTAATTTGAAATTACTACATACATACATTCACATCACGCCTGATTCCCTGTATCACGGATCCCCATTTGTCCCGATCCTGACCGACCACTTTCGCATCATTAACATTCATACACTCTCGGCGGTTATAGGTACACCTAACGTCACCTTTTTTCAATATAGTGTCTATCTGACTGTTATATGTTATATGAAATTACTGCTGATTACTTAACTATATTATTTTTCATAAAGATTGGATTTCAATGACGTTAATTATTATTATACTTAATAGCGAATTTTACTTATAAGTCCTACGTAATTATTTTTAAAGCATTAAGTTTTGTCCGTTAAAGGTTTTTTAATGAAATAAATTAATAAAGTGTTAATTAAATATTGTTTTTGTGACAGTAACTGGTACTTAATCGAATTTATAAAATTGCTAAGAGACGAAATAAATTTAGTTTTCAGTAATCAAACTTTGTAGAAATATTAAGTATTCTTGAATAAATTTGTATGTATTTAAAGTATTTAATAACGGGGTTAATTTTGAAATTAAATTTAGTTAATAGTTATCAATTACGTTACCTAAAAACTAAATATTGTTGATATTTGTTACAAATATTTAATGACAAATTATCATTTAAGTAAGAAGATGTATACCTGATTAACATTTGCTGAAATGTTTATAAATAAAGATTATTTTTATAAGATCACAACAGTATTTTATTTACTTTTAAAACTAATATACATACTTAGTCGTCTATGGTGCGTCAACAAAGTCAGCAGCTCAGTGAAAGTTGAAAATACAAATCATTATTTTTCGGCTGAATATTTAGTCAGTTTTGATGCCAAATTGGCTAAATATGTTTGCTTTGGGATTATATTTGGATCCTCAACTGGAACAAACCGAAGAACAAGGAAGAGAAGAATTGGAGCTTCGATTTCGTTTTTCTTCGGTCGGTTGTAGCGGCTGGCGGCGTTGGTGAAACCATGGCGATGGAATAACAAGAAGTTCAAAACGCCGTGGTATCAGTGTTTTGTACTTCAGCCGACATAACCTTAGTGGTGAATGGCTTAATAAAGAATTTAAAAAAAATACATACTTATAAATTCAGTTCCTTTAATCCCTCTCGGGGTGGACAGAACCTCGGAGTTACTATCATATCTCTTAAGTCACTTTTTCGAGTGAACACTGGAGTTATAAAGTCATATGGAACTTTGGTGACAGGTTACTAACCCATCGCCTGATTCCATTTAGCCTTAGTCGCCTCATCCAACATACAAGTACACCTTGTAGTTTTACATATAATTCACATTATGTAGCATACAAAATTAAAAATGAAATACAAAACTGACCATAAAACGATCATATTTTCCTTACATACATACACATCATACCCGATTCTCTGCAGAGGGGTAGGCAGCGATCACGAATGCGCATCAGCCCCGATCCAGACAAAACCAGTTTCGCTTCATTGATACTTATACACTCGAACACTCGGTTGTTATACATACTTCTAACGTCACCCTTTTTCAATATAGCGCCTATAAAAATTACAATACAACAACATTACAATAATAATCCTAACAGAAATCAATAATCTTTTGAAGAACGAATGAACGTTACATAGGAAAAAGATATGGCAGCCATATACACAAGATATGAATTAAGAATTATATTAAACATTGAGTACTGACTACTGGGTCATCACGTGGGTTCAAAGTGGCCATAGAATTACTACCTTCGCAATTGCGGACATGGACACCTGAACCTCAGACTACCGCGCAAGGGTTAGTCGTTACTACGCGTTAGGCTTCATTTATATTAAACCTTCAACCACCGATTGTACATACATATATTAATAAATTAATGGAGTATGCCTCTACAAGTGGAAGACATGAGTGGAGGCATATCATATGCTCTAGATACAACCTTTATGCTAACCACGATTGTTAAATATACTAAGGACCGAATACAGAAAGGAAGAAAATCATAACTTAATAAGATCTTGAAACACGCCAAACTACCTACCCCCGTAGGAAAAACAGGCGTGACGCATATGTAAATATGATTTTATATCCAATTAAAGCATCAATTTTGACTCGGGGTCTTACGGAAGACAATATCCGGTTTCCGGTAAGCTCTACCCTTTTTTTTAAAATGGCTGCTTATTTATGCGGTTCATTTCTCCCATAACATTTTGCATATAAATTGATGGTTTACGACCTCTCTTGTTAGGGGTGGTCGTGGGTGCAGTAGCTTTAGGATGTCTTTTTTATAAGCTTACTAGCGACCCGCTCCGGCTTCGCACGGGTATAAAATATATAGCCTACTCCACTATTTAATGGATGTTATTATACATATAAACTTTCCTCTTGAATCACTCTATCTATAAAAAAGAATCGCATCAAAATCCGTTGTGTAGTTTCAAAGATTTAAGCATACAAAGGGACATAGGGACAGAGAGAGCGACTTTGTTTTTATACTATGTAGTGATTGTTAGACGAGAACTTATGAGATTGTACATATACATTCACGTCCTTTAATCCCTTTCGAGATTGGTAGAACATGCATACATACACATCTCGCCTTATTCCCTGTAGAGGGGTAGGCAGAGATCACGGATCCCCATTTGTTCCGATCCTGCCAGACTACTTTCGCTTTATTGTCACTCATACATCTTCTCATACACAATCGGCGGTTGTAGGTAGTCCTAACGTCACCATTTTTCAATATAGCGGTATGTTGTAGAATCTTGGAGGTATATCTCCTAGGTCACATTTTAGCTTAAAATATTGGTGTTGCGATGTCATGATGGAACATTGGTAACAGGTTCAGCCCATCTCTCAATATATTCTATAAACCCCTAGTCCCCTTAGTCGCTTCCTACGACATGCTAGGAAGAACGGCAGTTACTTTTAGTAAGCATACTTATTACGTCCCAGTCTAGTGCAGGCCAGGACTTATGAGATTGTGTCCAAATGTTTTTAATCAGGAGTGACTAAGAGATACTTGAGCTCTTGTTTAGTTATAATCAGTTCGGTGTAGCTCAAACTTTGGATCGCCTTCTGAATCAGGTTCAAGGTTCAATTCCTGCATAAGTATGTATCAATGAAAATTCAGTTATTTTGATTTGCTATGTACACTTTTTATAATAAATGCGTCAACTTGTGTTTGGAAATAAATAGCAATACCGCTCAAAACCCTTCACATTATTTTCATACATTTAATTTGGGATTTATTCAAATGTTACCTGCTTAAGATGACGTAAAAAGCTATAATTAGCTCAAAACGTAGAACTAATCTTTATCTACTAGATTCCTGCTTCATCTAGTCCAATATTTACTCTAAAACGGTTAAACGCTTAAGATTAAGATTATATCTTTTATTTTAAAAGAGCGCAAACAATATCCACTTCTCTATCCATCCTTTTAGGACACTCTGGGCGTGATGTTTACGCATATGCTTGTTTAAGTTGAAGTAATAAAGCGAACGACTCCGAGTGTGAAATCTGAACTCGCTCCAGATAACATCAAGTCTATCTGTCAACGAGCTCAGACAGGTAGTGTCATAATGCACTGGTTATTTTGTATGAGGTGATGAGCTGACAACCCTTCACAAGTTGCACGAAACTCCTAAGCTGCTGTTGATATTGAAATAATAATAATATCTTTATTAAGACATCCACATCAATTAGAGATCGCCCCACATAAATTGGCTGTTGGAGGCGTCGCCACAGTCGCGTAATTCAGTGTTACCAGTAAACACGCCAAAACTAGCACTCACTGTGCCATACGGCTCGATACATTATATTTAGGTTTCATTTGTAACGGTCTTTGGTTGCAGAGCTATAAAACTCAAATAAAAACAAATGAATATATCAAAGTCAAAATATGTTTATTTAAAATAGGCCCTATCACAAGCTCTCTTTGAAAGTTATCTTATGATCTAAGTATAAATTAAAAAAACTATTTTCAAACATGATTAATAATTAACGGGGACTTATCCTTCTTATTATATATTACATATATTATGTGTTTCCTTCACTCTGTCCGCAATAGACCGTTTAGTCTGTCCGACGTAGGATTTCCCACAGCTGCAATCAATCTTATACACACCCTTATATCTTATATCATGTGTATAAATCGCGAATCTCTTAAAACTATTATTTCAAACATGGCACTGAGCATTGTCTTTACATATTTTTTACCGAGGCTAGATCAGCGGAGACCCTAGCTTGGAGAAGAACTAACAAGAACTCCGGAAATCAATTTATTATAATCACCCTTAACAAACATAAAAATTACAAAGAGTGAGCAAAAACACAACGCTGGTAATACTAAATTTACCTTTCATACAAAATAACACGCAAATGGCGGAAACGTCAAATTTAGTTCCAAGTATGACTACTGCCAATTTATGTGGGGCGATATCTACATATAATAGAATTCATAGACAATAATTGGATTACATAATACACAACACATAAAAATTACATTTAATTCGATTAAATTACATATCAAATATGATATCATATAGCTAGTGGTAATCTCAAAAGACGTTCAAGCTCGGCGGGTGTCTGTAGAACCCTTAAGGCTCCACAGAGCCGCCGATTTTCAGCTGGCAGCCCACAGACGGTAGATTTATAATTTTACATAAAATAAACACCTACGATATTAAAAATAAAAGCGAAATAATAAAATATAATAATTGTATGAATATTGGTGACAGATTGCAAGTCAATTGTCCAATAGATTGTAAATATTGGCACTTATCTTACACGTT